>JAXBDA010003899.1:0-22500 GCA_036023075.1 Gaultheria prostrata | reverse complement strand
TTAGAGTCGTAGAATTGCAACTAAGATATTCCTTCCTTGAGGTAAATATTATATTCTATTTTGTGAATGTCTCATTTTTGGATTAGATATTCTCAGTTAATGCACTCAATTTTAGAACAATTATTCTACTTTTTGAAACCAAAAAGTAAGTTGCATGGTGGATTGATACTAACACCATATCTTGAATATGTCCCTTTCTTTCTCTCCCTAGCTCCCTGTGGTGCTAAAATTAATGTGTATAGGATATGCTCTTTCACAAAGCTAGTCTTTAGTTTTTAGGAAGTGGATCCTCTCCCGTCCTCAAAATGATTTGTTCGAGCATTCTGTTGTTGATCCATTTGTATGCCTTTCTTGAGCTCACTTTCATGATCAGAACCGATCATCTTTTAGGTCTCATCTAAGAATATAAAACGTAAGAAAAAAAACAAGTTGACCGGGTACCGATAAGTATACGATCTAGTATATTTATCGTTACATAGATGAGTTTTGATTTAGTTTGGCAATCTATTGTTTCAAGATAAACGTGTCTTCAAATGGTACTAATAGATCTCCGATCATCATAGATTTTTTTGACATGGTTGATATTCTCAAAGATATCTAAGAAAGGAACGATTTTGATAATCAAAGTAGCTGCAAAAAAGCGACACAAAACGAGCCCAATAGCACGGTCCTAACCCTTTTAAAGAATGGAAAGGAGCTAAATCCTAGATTCAATTAATTGTAATGGATATATTCATTATGTTATATATTTAAACAAAAATCCTATGAGCACACATACCAGCATACGTCAAATGCACGAACAGTGCATCTTAACCGTCCAAAAGCATTACCGACGGTCTGGATGTTAAATACTCTTTGACCGGTAAGAGTTAACTTTTACCGGTCAAAGAGTATTTAAGATCCGCACTGTCGATTTGTTGAAATGAACGGTTAAGATGCATTCGTGCATGTGGCGTAGGCGAGTGTGCGTACGCATAGCGGGACTGATATTTAAATGATCAGATGATGCTTATACTTGGGTAAGGATACCATCAAGTACTACTTAACCGTACACGTGTCAACAGTGGCCTCATGTCCAACCAAATGTGGAGGCTCTCATTGGTCGAATTCTTGATGAACTGTCAAATAATAGCCATTGGAATTCTTCCAAAAATTTCTTTAGCTTTTTATTGTGGGTTTGGTCTTGATTGGCTACTCTTGTGACACCTAAAGGCAAGTTATGGATGCTAAAGGCAAGCTATTTTTACTGTTCAAACGAATCAAAATGGAATAAATCGACTGTAACAGCATCCAATTTAGAATACTTTCTTTTGTGGGTGCATGTTTTTTTGATGTGTGACAGATATTCACAACCATACATAATTAATTAAATGAATTTAATTTTTGTAGGAAGATATTGATGCATTTTGTGGTGGATTATATTGGTGTTTACCGCGCATAGTGTAGTTTTTCTGCAACATGTACCCAAAAAATTAAAAATTCACCTTAACAAACGGAGCGAACGCACTCTCAAATAGACAAAAACTATCCAAATTCCAAAATACCTGAATATATATCGCATTGTTCATTGAAAGATCAACGGTTTGGTGGCATTCCCAAACAAAGTACTGTAAAGACTTTAACAAACAACTATATGGACGCGGATTCACAACATATAACTTTTATTTCTCCCGACAATAAAAGTTATATGTACTCAAATCTATACAACATATTTTACGTTTTCGTCCTTATTATTGATAAACATCTAGGGTATCTAGACTTTTTCGAAAATGAATTGATCCTATATAGTAGAATTAGAAGATACGGCCACTAACAAACATCATGCTTATATATCCAAAAAAAAAAGAAAACATAAATTAGGCCCTATTCCAATAATTAACTTTTTAATTATTTACACTTTTCAAGATATGTCATTCTCTTTATATACGACAACACGTAATTTACCTTGTATTGTTATGGATAGATATGGGTTCATTTACCTCTACGTGGACAAACATACAGTATTCATGAGTACTATTGCTGATTTGAATAAAGGCAAAAAGGGGGACACTAAGGAAGGAGAAGAATCATCCTTTATTTTTGTGTTTTGAATTTCGTACAACGGACTACTGCCCCCAAGTTAGTTAAAAAACAGTGCTAGCTATCTTTCTCTCTCTCTTCTTCTCTTTTTTTGATGGCCGGGTAAATTTACGCGCATCACAATTAATTTTTCTTTTTGGTTTTGTTAAAGACAAGTCATTCACCGAGACATATTCACAAGAAATTACTTTCTTATTAATTACCTGATCCCAAGAATCAAACCACGGTCAAATATGTGGCCAGGGAGCAAACGCATCAACCAACCGAGCTATCTCTAAATCACATGATCTCTCAGGTGTCAGAGAGAGTACTTCTCTCTGTCTAATATTCGAGATTCTTTCTTCCCCTCACACATGTTATGATAATTTTTGGCTTTTGCCACCTTTGTTCTTCTTTTGTTCTTTGCAAAGAAGTTACCATCCTTAACCTTTTCCTTTCTCTCTCTCTCTCTCTCTCTCTCTCTCTCTCTCTCTCTAGTTAAACCCCACCCCAAAACCACGCTTTATTCTCCCTCGAAACTCAACCCTAAAAAGCACACCACCCCCCCCCCCTCACTCGATCCTCCTTGTGTTCACAAACAACACCCATTCCCTTTTCTCTCTCTCTCTCTCTAGAAAGAAAGAAATTTTTGGATACAAAATAAAAATGATGGCGTCTCCGCCTGAACTGAGCCTAGATTGCAAGCCACACCACAGCTATTCTCTGCTGCTGAAATCCATTGGAGAACAACAAACAACAGCTGATCAAACGTCCCTAAAGCTCGAAGAATTCCTCGCTCGTCTCGAAGAAGAAAGGCACAAGATCGACGCCTTCAAACGCGAGCTTCCCCTCTTAACGCAACTCCTCAATAATGGTAAATTTATTTTTTCATGTATGTTTTTTTTTTATGTGCATGAAATTTGTTCGTAGGTTTTTTTTGCTAGCTATTTGCACGTACAGTTTTGTGCAAAACTTTTTAAACGCATTTTTTGCATGAAAAAACACTTATCGTTTCTTGTTGTACTTATTTCGAGTTTTTCCTGAGAAATGGGTCATTTTTTTAAGAATCAAATTCGGAATTCAGATGTAAAAAATAATAATTTGTCGAATAAGTCCGTGTTTTAGTACGAATGGAAAAATGAAGAACAGAAAATAAACGCGTTTTGAAGAAACACAATCTTGCATTTAGGTTTGGAAAAAAGATTTTCTCAAATTATATTTTGTACTTTTCAAAGAAAAAATAGAGAACTTAAAACAAAAACGATATCAAATAGGTCTAAGATTTGCATCCCATGGTTATAAATTAGAAGTCTTGATTCTTTTCTTAACATGTACATATTTGCATATATAATTATATATAATAAAACCCCGCATTGGAATTTGGACCTATAGATTCAAAAGAGAATCACATAATTATAAAGATTCAAAAGACAGCCATGCATTTTTTTTCTACAGTGGATATTCATGCTCTATGCAATATTTCCTATCTTTTAGTCTTTTTTCTCTTTTTATCTCCCTTTTATTTTGTTTTTATCGATTATAGAACCAAGAAATTACTTTTCATGTGCTTAGCTTTGTTTTTCGAGTTCATCTCATAGTATTCTCATCACTTTAAAGACCAAAAGCTAGCAAAAGCTTAACCAAATTTCAATCTTATACGTTTTTTTTTATCGCCAAATAAAAAATTTATTAAAAATTCGACACGGGTATATCGAGAGGTGAAAAGAAAAATTGCTCATGATATAGTTATATTTTTTATTTTAAATCAGCAATTGAGGCTTCAAGGCAGCAACTGCAGAGCTACCGAGCGAATCAAGGGCCTCGACCGATACTCGAAGAATTCATACCCTTAAAACAGACAACCTCTGAATTATCCCCGGACATAAAAACATCGTCAAACGTGTCCGATATGGCAAACTGGATGACATCTGCTCAACTATGTAGTCCAACAAGTGATATCGGAACCAAGCAGCAGCAGCAACAACAACAACAAATGATTTCTCATTCCCCTAACAAAGAAACGGAAATCGGGTTTAGTGTTAGTACTAAGCTGGGATTGGAAACCAAGCAGAGGATTAATGGGGGAGCTTTCCATCCATTCTCAAAGGAGAGGAATAATCCTATCCCGGAATTGGCTCTGGTGTCCGTGGACAAGGAGATTGAGGATAAGAAGTGTTTGGAGATAGGGAATGGAGTTGAGTGTTTGAGGAGAGAGAATAGTAATTGTGGGAAGGTTGGGATAGGTGGTGGTGGTGGTGGTGTTGAGCAAGGGCAAGGTGGGAATAATGGCCAAGGGGAGGTGCAAACGAGCGGCGGTAGTGGAGGAGGAGCGGCGGGAGGAGGTGCCGGTCAAGGGCATAGGAAGGCGAGGCGGTGTTGGTCGCCGGATTTGCACCGGCGGTTTGTGAATGCTCTTCAGATGTTAGGTGGTTCTCAAGGTAATATACTGTATGTGCTATTATTGTTGTTGCAAACACGTATAGAAAATATTAATAGAATGATGTGACAAGTGACATTTACGAAATTTTGAGCCACGATTACGGATTTTTACAATAAAAAAAATGACCAAGAAGTACAATGATAGTGGCGATGATTATGAATTCTCTATTAATTATGGTTGGCTTAATTATTTTTCTGTCGTTTTAATTTGATTGGTGGGCTAATGGATTTCAGTGGCCACACCAAAGCAAATCAGAGAGCTTATGAAGGTTGACGGTTTGACCAATGATGAAGTTAAAAGCCACCTCCAGGTTCTCTCTCTCTCTCTCTCTCTCTCTCTCTCTTACATGCAGACATGCACGACATACCACCACTGATCTTTTGTCCTTTTTCTTCATATTGGCAAATTATTTGTGTGTACGAACAAAACTGCCAAAATATATATATTTTTTGATCTGAAACTGCCAAAATATATGCTCTGCATATTATCATATATGCAATTATGTACTGTACATAACAAAACCTCAATTTCAGAACATTCTAAACCATTCATCTCGACAATTAATGGTTCAGATACGTTTGTTAATTCTTACTAATAAGAGTGTTTCGACGAATATTAACATTGATTGCAGAGATTAAAGGCCCGGATGAGTGCTACACTGTATAACACGAAGGGGGCGCTAAACCCCGGGTCGCATATTTCATCCGTCTCAAAATATTAGTCCCTTACAAAAAGTCTTAAAAAATTTCAATTGAAATTAAATATCTCAATTAGTTTTTTGTCCATATTTTTTTTTTGTAGTGGACTAATATTTTGAAACGGGGGAGTATTTTTTTCAATCCAAATGTAAGCGCTTAGTCGTAAAAAGGAACAAAATGAGGATGAAATGGGCATTTGTAATTTGGAAGGTCAAATTAGTCACGCGTAAACTAGCTCAGACATCTTGAAATGGGCATTTGTATGTACTCCCTCCATCCCAAAATGTTTGGCACACATCCACTATTCACACCTCTCGAAAAATCATCTATATTTTTTCAGATATAATGAATTATATGTGCAATATGGATCTTGTTTGATAGATTTTGCTTAGTTTTATTAAATAAAATTTTTCAACTCATAAAAAATAGTATAAATTACAAAATAAAGATGATTTTTTGAGAGGTGTGAATAGTATTTTTGGAGAAACATTTTGGGACGGAGGGAGTATTTAATTATGGGCGTATGATAAATCGACATAAAATCTTGTAAATGTATTTTCCAAAATTTCTAAGATCGTGGATGTGTGTATATGCAGAAATATAGGCTTCATACCAGAAGACCAAGTCCGAGCCCACAACAGGCAGGAAACCCAGCACCCCAGCTAGTAGTCCTAGGAGGCATATGGGTCCCACCTGAGTACGCCGCCGCAGCCGCGGCACACGGCGGAGCTTCACATACCCTGTACGGCCCACACCCGACCACACATGCCTCAGCACACTACTGTGCGCCCCCGGTGCCCCAAGAGTTCTATCCTGCGCCGCCACCCCAGTTGCACCACCACACCCTCCACCAGCAGCTCCACATGTACCACCAGACATCGCCCGTATCCGACGTCAGGGCTGGCGGTGATCGCTCGGAGAGCATGGAGGATGGGAAGTCCGACAGTGGCGGAAGTTGGAAGGCCGGCGAGAGCGGTGGCGAGAATGGTGGTGGAGGAGGAGGAGGAGAGAGGAAAGATGAAGATAGCAATGGGAGTGATATAACTCTCAAGTTCTGATAGGGGTAGGGTTGGAATTTTGGTTGATTAAATATCTATATTTTTATTTGTAGAGGGGTAAAAAGGGGCATAAGGAAAAAGTGTGTTTGTTTTAATTGTTATATTATTATTCCGAGTATCCAATTATCTTATTGTATGCTTTTTCTTCATGTCTTTATTTTGGTGAAAATTTGACGAATGGATTTAAGTGGGTTTTGGCGTTTTGTGGTATTTTTGGACTGTTGTCTAGTTGACAGATTTGCCCTTATTGTGAAAGATAATGACCGGTGTAGTAAAGTAGTGAGGGGTCACTGCATGTGATACGGATCTTTCATGATCTTGAGAGTTGAGATAGTTAACCTTTGTAAAGCTCTCATAAATCTTGGAGAAATCAATTTTTTTTATCAGACGATGATGTTACGGGCTTGTTATTAGTGGTTACAACGAGAGTTCGATTTATGAAAAATCAATTTTTTTTTTTATCAGACGATGATGTTATGAGTTTGTTATTCATAGTTACAACGAGAATCAAACATCTCCTCCGCGAGACTCCATCGAACTCAGGACCTCTCACTTACAAAGGGACAGTAACAAACCAACCGCACTAGTGTGAGATAATGACGGGTGTAGTAAAGTAGTGAGGGGTCACTGCAGGTGATATGGATTTCATGCTCCTGAGAGTTGAGATATTTAACCTATATAGAACTATCATGAATCTTAGAGAAATCAATTTTTTTTTTTACAAGACGATGATGTTACGGGTTTGTTATTAGTGGTTACAACGAGAGTCGAACATCTTCTCCGTGAGACTTGATCGAACTCAAGACCTCTCCGTCGTAAATGGATAGTAACTAGGGATGTAACCGGTTCGGTTCAGTTCGGTTCAATCCGGTTCAGGGACGATTTTGGCCGAACCACTAGTAACAAACCGACCACGCTAGGTGTGGTGTTCAATTAAAGTTTTTCTTATTTGCCTACCTCTACTGTGTTTGTGTCTTGATTTATTAAAAGAAAAGAAACATAAAATACCACCAAAAAAAAAAAATTCACATTTCACGTATAACTACCGTAAAATTTAATTTCATAATTGCCGAGCGAAAAATAAAAAATAAAGTTTCACAATTACCTATTTAAAAGTAAAAAGGAAATTCGGTAAAGGGATAGACATCTTTCATCAAAAGTAAAAAGTTCACTTCTTTTGCTAAATTCCTAACCGTAAAAATTATTCGCTCGTATTTCTTTCATTTTCTGTTCGTAAATCCTTATGCAAACCTTTAAGATTTGAAGGAAAAATAAATGTTTAATTAAAGACACCACTAATAATGCCAGGAGGGAAAATATTGGCCTAAAATTAGGTGTTAATTACAAGAAAATATCGAAAAATTAACTTTCCAATGCATTTTGACACTTTTCGAAATACATTCACATTCATGTGTACTTTTCACCCATTAGCATTTTTTTAACTAAAAAAGTTAGCCCATTTGTCCACAATTCCCCGTATATTCTGTTCAGGCCCAGCCAATATATAATAAATACTACAGTATATCTTTTTTTTTTTTTTTTTTGTAATATTTTAGAATCAACAAGAGTATTTACCATAAGATGTAATTAGCTACAACTAATCGTAGAAAGTACAATAGTTCAGCGTGCAACAGATCTTGAAAGCGGTTCGAATTTTTTTTTTATAGCTTGGTAATAGGGATGGCAATGGAGACGAGTCCGGGCTGGAGACTACTATCCCGTCCTTGATCCCCAAACCCCTCCCCTATCCCTGATCCCCGAACCCCTCCCCTGTCCCCATCCCCGCTCCGATCCCCAATGGGGATTATTTTTTCTCTTCCATCCCCGCCCCAAACGGAGAATGGGGATTCAGGGAAAATCAGATGACAAAAGAATAATAAAAAAAAAAGCAGAAACTAGAAGAGAAAAAAAAAAAAAAGCCATAGTAATTGAGAGAGAGAGAGAACTTGGTGTGCGGCTGCGGTTTGAGATGAAAAAATGAGAGGTGTCGTTTATAACATATACTAACTTTGAACCATAAAAAAATATACATATGTTAAAAAACGTATACAAATAAAACCGGGGATTCGGGAACGGATCGGATTTGGGATGAGGATACCCTTGTCCCCGCCTCCTACCCAATCCTCGAAATTTTTCAAAAACAATCCCCATATCCTACCCAATCTCCGATCGGATCTCCAAAACGCCAATCCATTCGGAGCGGGGATCGGAACGAATTCGAACGGGTAAGAGGAAACTGCCATCCCTACTCGGTATCCGACTCGATAGACTGATTAATCCGGAAGACTAGTCTAATTGTATGTACTGGCCCAACACGAGAAGTGATAAGACGGTGACGGAATTCGAACCATCGATAACGAAAAATGGTTCACAAAGATAGAGGAAAGGGTGCACCGAAAGAGTTGCCTGATTGCTTTCCAACTTTGGGCTAGTCTCGGACGTTATCTTTATAGTTCATACCTCCTGCACTTTCTCTTTCTCCTTTACTCTTTTCTCCTTGTTTAATCCAAACAGAGCTTTTGACAACACAAATGCATCTTAGCATTCACACCATGTCCAGTTCAATGCTTCAGGCATTCAAGAACTGCGTTTTCTTCATTCGATCTCTATCTAGGAGTCGAAGAAAACTTCGTAGACATTGTTCAGGTAAGATTCGATAATACCGAACTAACACAGAATGCTGAACTCAGCAAACCGAAAAGAAAAATACCAAAAAGATCTTGATGCTAAATATGCCAACAATCTCGAAAGAAATCTGTCAGAAATACGGTTCGAACATATAATACACAGGACAAAAAATAAGGTTAAACACAAAACCTGAATACTACATTAAAGGCTTCACATTAGCGCATTAAACGCAAAATGGCTATTAGTCCCCTCAGTGCTGTTAAGCATTGCCGTTTGCGTGACCCCTTCCACCCACATCATTACCATCATCAACCTCTATCGCTGTTACATCGACAAGAGACTGCAAACAAGATAGATAAAATTAAGGAAATGAATTGCAAGGAGCCCACAATGCAGTTGTGTCGATTCATGTTCCAAGTGTGAATTTTGGCTGAAGACTTGAAGCCTTATCTTTCCTGTTTAAGACGCACACTACTTATGTTGTGTACAATGACAAAGTCCGTATAGATGGGCAGAACAATGCTGGAGACTTCGTCGCATATCAGACCTGGTCTGGTATGATATTTGAGAGGGGGATCCAGATGTTTGGAGTGTTGGTGTCTGAGAAACAAGGAGGAGAGGACAGGTTCTTGGAAATGTGTTTATAGCGTTAATCAAGCAAGTAATGGGGTGTGCAAAACATAATGAGTATCCGATCCAGCTCTGTTACATGGAATTGACTTGAGTACGGGTGTCAGTACTGGAATTGTGTAAAGTCTCAAATTCATCTAATCCAATTTTCATTCAAAGGAGATTTTAGGATAGGCGATGATAAATTCGAATTGTGCTTTACGCTTGGTAGATGAATGTCCAGCTAAACAAGTTGGACAGTTCTGATACCCTCATGCGAGCGTCGAGCATCTGACATGGGTAGTTCAATGGTTCATACACTGAGAAGAGTCCATGCAACACAGTTTGTGCTGGGTTGGTTTTGAAAAGATCCATCTGGAACTCGATTCCTGGAGGTGAGCATTTGTGTCAATTGACGGTGAAATAGAAGGAGAAAGCACTTCCAGCAAAGAAGGAAGGTTTGCGTGGACTCAATAGCATCCAGGCACGACGTGTTACACATCTGATACATTCTACTCCAGGAGATGATTTGAATTTCAAAATCAGCTGGTTACAACTGGTTACATAAGTTGCGCACCTGTTAATATGAGGTGGGGATGCGCTAGTGAGTCCGCTACTTTAGATAATTCTAAAGTTGGGCATGCGAGCCTGGGATGGAAAATGTGGGATTTGGGCCAGCAAAACAGGGATGGAAAAGCTACGGTGCTGGGGGAGATGGAGGCCTAAATAGAATTTTAGTGAGCTACAGCCAATTAGCCGGCTATGGGTAGCTGGTCCTGGAAGCCCTCTTTTTCACGAAGTGGGTAGTGTGGGGCAGCCCAACATAGACTTCTTATTTTAGGCTGCGTACACAGTTGAATGCTACTTCACTGTGTATGTTTTCTGTCACACTGGTTGAAGATTGGGTGCTTCAAGATTTGAGGAGTGGGGTCAAAGGGAGTCGCTTGAAAGAGGGATTCTTTGGAGTGGTCTAAACTTAAGTAAAAAAAAGATCATCAAATGATTATTAGCTGCTAAAAGAGATAATTAAGACATAACCTAGTAGTAGAAGCTTCTCAGATTAATGACATACAAATTTCCAGATTTGAACAATATTAGGTAAAAGTGTGGAGAGACTAACCTGAAGTTCCTGTTCAGCACTTTTCAGCCTTTCGTTGTAGTCCTTTACGTGCAGAAAAGATTTATGAAGCTGTGTATTATGCGAAAAAAGTATCAATCATATCCATACAAAGTTCCAGCACCATAAATGATGGGCATCAAAATGGTATAAAAGGCAAGGCAGTTACCTTGGTTAATTGCACCTGTCGAAGATAGGAAAGCTTCTTAGCAGCAGTCAATGCATCCTCCAATTTCTGCAATCAGAGTCTTATTCTCAGTAAAACTAAAAGTGGCGATGTTCTACTAATGACCTATCCAGGCAAAAAGCCAGAAGTGAAAAACCTGGGATTTCTCCTGAAAGTTTGTAATAAGTTGTCGTCTCTCCTCTGCCACGTCTTCCATCTCAGATATCTGGCAAGGAGTAAACAGTTTTTTTCTTCCGGTTATTACATAACATAGCAGTAGTTCCAAAAACCATGACAAGGTCACCCATTAGCAGATGGGCTCAAAAACCTTTCCAACATGTGGACAGAAGAAAATAATAAGTTTCACAAAACATCAGGTTGCCCACTTGGAAAATGAGCTGGTCATATGACAAACTGATATAGGAAGTTAAAAGTTCCTAATTAAGTCTAACTTTGCACATTCATGAGGTACTCCTATGTTGGCTATTCAAATGCTCAAGTCAAAAGAATTACCACCCACAATAATGAGGGCAATGCTTATGTAGCAAAAGAGAGATCTTTATTGACAAGTGGTCCCCAGGTATAAAGAAAATTTTGCTGCAAACAGAAAGTAATAGCACACTTGCATACAACTTGCTGAGTGTACTCAGCAAGTTGAATCTGCAAGTATTGTTACTGCACCCATTTAGTCCTATCAAGGTCTTACACCGCAGTCAATAGATGATGCTTCCCTAGTTTTGCGCATTAGTTGAAGAAGTTGTGTGGTTATCGGACGCAAATTGTCATACCAAACTAAATGGTAGCTTAACATCTAAATGAATTTATCAGACAGTTCAGAATCTCATAGGTATAAAAACCTGCTTTTGAAGCTCTTCAAGGTTCTGGTTTGAAATCTCCAGTTGCTTTTCCACCTGATAAAATGAAGAAAATAGAAGATCAAAATTAAAAATGCACGACCATCAACATTGCACAAGTTCAATCAAAAAGTATATAACCTTAATGTACAAGTCAGAAGATTCTGAGTTCTACCTCATCACAATCATTGTCAGTAGATTCTGATGAAAGCTCCCTATCATGTCGGCCACGAAAATTAGAACTGTGTAGTCAAAAGAAGAAGAATAGTTCGGTAAAAGCAATATTGGCTTTGCACTAATGTGAGGCCATTAGCCTTGCTTTGCATGTTGTTGTGAACAAATGATAGTAGCAAACATAAATATAAATGGTAAATATGATCAATAAAAGAGACGTACAGCTCAGTTATAACTGTTTAAATGAGGATAAATTTCATGTGTAAAGAAGATACTCAAGGAAGAACGTAAAGCACAAGATTCAGCCAAGAAACCCTCAACTAACTTCTTCTCCAAGTCCGTTTGTCTACAATACCTGAGCCCTGTAAGAAATTATCATAGGAGAAATGGAAAAAGTATTCCAGTCCAGCTACAACACAATTTGCTGCGAGAATCGCTAACTTTAAGCTTCATATGTAAGGACTAGTTCCAATATCAATGTGTTCTCGTCATTATTGGTTTTTAAACTAACCAAACTCTATTAAATCTCCATGCCCTCCCAACAGCATACTTAAACACAATGGCCTAAAAAAAAAAAAAAGAATCATCATCCAAGAACTTGCTAGAAGCCACCTACTTGGTTCCAGAAACGTAAACCCATGGATGGTGGCACAGGTTGAATATGCTTCCACCAACCCAATAGGGAAGAGGAACTAAACAGAGCAAGAAATGTCGGCAATGAAGACTTCAGTCTGGGACCCAGCAATTAAGAGGTATTTTGCTTATTTAAGTAGTATATTTTCCAACATATGCATCAGGATATATTACATGAACAAGGATGGCCCCGTTAATAATTTCCACGAAGTTCATTTTGTCATTGTAAGGATTACTAGCTGTGCTCATGACTAAAATTTTCAATAGTGTTGAGGCCTCCTAGATTAACCTAATACAAACAAGCATATAGTATTTGGACATTAAAAACCAACAGAATGCAACCAGTTAAGGAGGGCAAGTCTTCAGAAAAAAATACTTGATATTAAAAAGAGTAGGACAAGAACCCTTCAATTGTGATGAAAACCAAGAAACACACAAAATGTATCTTACCCATTCGCTTTCTTCAATGTTTGATCTTTGTCCCTGCCTCCACTCTTATGATGATCATTGCTTCTTTGAATCTCCCTATCTCTACTCCCACCTAATTCACGGTCTCTTTCCCGATCCCGGTCCCGCTTCTTATCCAATTCTTGCTCATTGACCTCCCCATCTCTGTCTTGACCTCGATCTATATCTTTATCCATCGACCGGACTCTTGTTCGATCAAGATCACGTCCACGGACACGTCCTCTTTCCTTGTCTTGATCAGGGTCTCTAGACCTGTCTCTGTTTCTAACCCAATGCCGGTCCTCCTCACGATCATAATCCCCACCACGATCCCGGTTCCCCCTCTCAGAACTGCGGCGAAAACTTTCACGACTAAAATTTGACCTCCCACCTCTGGTCTTCACTTCATTTACTTTCACAACTCGCCCATCAATGGTCTAATTGAAAGCTTCATAATGTCATGCGTCTAAATATTGAATGTGAAAAGTACAGCAAATAATTACAAACCAACATCTACTTTGTGATCCGTATAGGAAGCCAAATAAAGGAAATCCCACTTATAGAACAACATCCGAGTACACTGTCAATCAAAGTCCAAATAGAAAGAGAGCATTACCCTGCCATTCATGTCATTGATGGCATCCACTGCAGATCGAGGATTTGTGAAAGTAACAAAGCCATAGCATTTTCCACCGATCCCGTTGTCATTAACTATCTGGAAGTCCATTTTGTTGATACATAAGAGACAACTTAGTATCTTTCACAAGAAAAAAGCAAGAACTAAAACATTAACAGCTGACGAAGCAGTAAGTAAATACTAGCAGCAACAAAAAGCATTATACTACTAAGAGCATTGCTAGATACACAGATTTGGGTGCATAGAACTGGAACCGTCCGATGCACATGGGCCCTTATTATCTTTTGGGTTACATCTGTGTCCAATCTGTGCTTTCAGACTTCTCTCTAGCACTAATGTGATCATTGTCATGCTATGCTACAATATAAAAACAATATGCCCATAACCGATGAGAATGAACCTAAACGAGGAATAGAATGTCTGCTCAATCAGGCAATATAACCAATGAGTTCTGTGAAGCACCTCAAATAGCACTGAGGTATACTAGTCTGTCCCATTAAAGTAGTTCCTCAATCCTCGCAACTCTAAAGGCCATCTTCAATCCATTTTCTTTTTCTCCCATTAGATTTGAGCTGAAGTTGGCAGAAAGCTGATATGAAATGGAATCCTCCAACTGTTTCTCATCAAACGTCTTATTCCATTTTCAACTTAGCCCAAAACCTATTTTTACAATTTACTATGAAGGAATGGAGTGCCCCCATCCTTAATCTTTTAACCATCTCATCAAGTCTTTTGCAAAGTTCCCCAGCCATTCCCAAAGGCTTCCTGTACCTGATTAGTGGAAATGGGTTTTCCCCCGATTTGATATCATACCACTGTTGCAGGCCATTTTTGCTCCATCTTTTATCAATTCAATAATGAGGTAAGATTTGGTGAACCTTTGGAGGTGCAATAACATCTAGGTATAGAAAACGTGGTAGACAGCAAAACTGTTGAATCATAAGTACTACATAGCTCAGAACTTTAAAAGACGAAAATAAAAAACTCTGCCGTGTGAGTTTTACTTTAATCCCTCCTCTGTAAAAACCATAGTGTTATTTTCTTTATCTAATCTTTCTCGGAACTCTGCCTGGGACGTAATTAAAGCCTTATCTTTTTCCCATCAGGTCCCAAGCCCGGATAAAGGAGGAGGGTTGTGCGTTACATATCTGACAGCCAACACGTAAAAAAAAATGAATCCTAATATGATTACGAGAAAGCGAACAAGTAGCCCTTGACAAAGTTCAATGGATAAAAAGACTCATGTAACCGAGCCAATTAATTGGGACATTAGACTTGGTTTGGTTTGGTTAAACCAACCATATCATAAGTTACAAACAATGATCAACCAGTCTGATCGTTTCCACCCCTTGCCCTAGTTTTGACTCAAAGAGTCAAAACCAAAATTTAAGTAAAACCCACCTAAAAACACTCTATTCCTTGGCTCAAACCTATGCCAAATTGAATTTAACATAATTTTTACTCAACTCAAAACAAACTCAATTTTTTTTTCCTCAACACGTAGGCCAGGTTGACTGACCCGAAGCTTATCCCTCTCAAATGTACAACTATACCCAAGTCTTTACACAAACTTTTGTCCAAATCAATCGAAGCTTTTACTCGTAGTACAGTAAAGTCATAGTTAAGGGCTGAAGATATACTCAAATTAAAGAGGCGATTGAGTTCACTAGCCGACGTAATGACAGAAACGTGACTGGAAACCCTAGATAAAGCAAAACCCTAAACATAGAAAATACCTTGACGGCAACAACGTGACCGTAGAGGTCGAAGACTCTTCGAATGCTTTCTTCGTCCGCGTCGTAGGGAAGTCCACCCACGTATACAGAATTGTCGTCGTCGATCGTCATCTCCTTCCCCGAAATCAACCACCGGAAACGCAACTTCGAGTGACTTCGAGTGAGAGTGAATCCCTGTTTGGGCGATAGAATTGTGATGAATTTTCTTTCTTCTTTCCCCCCACTACCCCCCTTCTCTGCTTGGAAAGGAAAGAAAAGCAGAGGGTGGAAAATGTAAATAAGAGGGAAATTATGGGGAGAATAGGTTTTTTCTTTTTCTTTTTCTTTTATGGGGAGAGGAACAAGTTTTCAGGTTTGGTTTTAGGCTCAGTTTCTCACTTGGTAAAATTTTGATAAAATAATTTTATCAAGATTCGATAAAATCAACTCTTGATTTTATCAAGTGAAGAAGAAAGTTTCATAAAATCTTAGATTTTTGGACTAAAAAATCTGAGACAAAAATCTAAGATTTCATCAAACTTTCTTCCTCACTTGATAAAATCTTGAGTTGATTTTATCCAAATTTGATAAAATCAAGTGGGAAACTAGGCCACCAGGGGTACCTCAATATTCCACAAATTGTGCATAGATCGGCTCGTGGGGCACATGTACAGATCCAACATAGAAATTTGAGCTGTTCATTAATTTTAAAATAATTTCTCAAATGGCCCCCGTGGAAAACATCTCAATCGATAACTATAAGTCTTTGATTTAATGTTACAATTTTTCATTCAGAATTCATAATCATAGATTTCGACTGAAAAATTAGGGAAAGAAAGATATGAACGGTACAGATGTTGTAAGGATCCGGCCCGGCTGACCTGCTAATTCTTAATCTAACCACGTGGCTCAAAAGCATAACCTCAAGTTATACACTAGTTAAAGGCGTTTCCTTTTCTATCACATTCACCTTTTCAAACCCACCGATGTGGGACATACTAGCCCAAAGTGAGCTACTGCATATGTGATCTCCAGGGTGCTTTTCCAGGAGGTGATATCTAGTATCCCCTGATCCGATGGCGATGTATGGTTTTCGGTGAGAAAAGCAGAGGAAAATAATATGGCTTCAGATTTCAGAATAGCCAAAAAAGAGGAACGAATAGGGAAAATTGCCATAAAATAGCAGTAAGGGTAAATATTTGTCAATTCATGGAACACTTTTTGGAAATTGCTCCCAACATGAAACGGAAAAATTTTAATTGCATATACATGGAACCAATTTTTGTGTTGACCGAAATACCCTCGTCTAAAAAGTTCTCCCTAAACCAACACCCTCACTCTCCCTCCTCCTTACTGACTATTGCACTCTACCTCCACTTTCGTTGAATCTGAATGGAGAACTGTTGCACTCCTCATCAACTGTTTTGCACCCATCTTGCACGTTTTTTACTCAAGTCACACTTTCTGGAAATATTTTTACTGACTATTGCACTTTGCCACCACTTTTGTTGAACCCTGAATGGAGAACTGTTGCACTCCTCAACAACTGCTTTGCACTCATCTTGCACGTTTTTTACTCAAGTCACACTTTCTGGAAATATTTTTACTGACTATTGCACTCTGCCTCCACTTTTGTTGAACTCTGGATGGAGAACTATTGCACTCCTCAATAAATGCGTTGCACTCATCTTGCACGTTTTTTTACTCAAGTCACATTTTCTGGAAATATTTTTACTGACTATTGCACTCTGCCTCCACTTTTGTTGAACTCTGGATGGAGAACTATTGCACTACTCAACAACTGTTTTGCACCAAATTCTAGTCAAGGGTAGTTTTGTCCAAGACTAATTCTCATTCCATGTCTTTGCAATTATTCTTCTTCGTATCATTGCTCTCTAATTCCTAAAAAGTATTTCATGGATTGGCAAATATTTGCCCCTACCACCATTTTACGGCAATTTTCCCGAACGAATACAAGTTTCTACGATAACGAAAAGTCGAAAAGTAGAGGGGAAAATTAGTTAGTACTATTTCTCTTCTTTTCCTCCTGGACAAAATTAGTTTCTGTAATAACGAAAAGTAGAGGGGAAAAGTAGTTATCTTTATCTTGACATGATTTTTTATCCATTAAAACTCGATTTCCACAATTAGGTGCTTTTGGTTTAAATTTCAATAAGATAACTAGATAAGCTAACAGGCGATACAGTTTCTTTTCAAAAGTAAAATTACATATTTAAAAATTTGAAGTTTACGAAGTTACCAATTTGAGGGGAGTGATTTTCACACCGCCCAAATTGTTATTTACACCTCCTTTTTTGTCTTCTACTGAAATTTTCATGTGTAAAAGTTTCACTAAAAGACAAAAGAGGGGTGTGACTGGATAACAATTTTGTGTGTGTGTGTGTGTGTGTGTGTTGGGGGGAGGGGCTATCGATTACTGCTTTCGCTCCAACTTTGTTTATTTATAAGCGTGCCCAAAGCGTAGGGCTAGTGTCGGAGTGAGCAATTTACCGGTAAGACCGGATCGAATCCACAGAGACCGAAGGAATCCGAGCGTGAATCTTGTCTTACGCGAGATGGTTTTAGCCTTAGAGCGGCAAACTTTGACTTGAGGTTTGGATTGGAATTCTCTCGACTTCGAGAATGACTTGAAATTGATTTAAGGACTAAATTAAACTAAGGCTAAGTCTAGGGGATTTCAACGCCCATGACTCGGGTCGATTCATTCTCCTCTACGATAACCGGCTCGGAGGTGTCGTTAGACTTGCTCCGAACGGAAGATTTGATACTTAAACTCATTTAACTAGAAATGGTGCTTAGCAAAGATGAGGAATTTTTGGTTCACTTGGCAAATGGCCGGGTTGACATCGCCCTAAGCATCACACGTGGCAAGGAGCGTAGCTGTTGCCTACGTGAGATCAAAGAGGTTAACAAACCCGGTCTTTGGTACGTAAAATTAATCCTAACTCTTTGCTAAACAAACAATGTATTCAACATGGCGAGGAGAGCAAATCAACCGGAGTCACGGGGTGTTAATCACCCCATGACCAAGCCTACGTAAACTACTCGATCATTACGCTAGAGAACATGACTATTTTGATAAAGGAAATAAAGAACATGACATATGAAGCTAAAAACTGATTTTATGTAGAGATCATAAGCTTGCCTACCTCTTTAAATCTTGATAGATTAACAAACAACCAAACTTTGCATGAGATTCCAAAGGAAAAGACTTGGAGAGGAGAGACAAGATTTTTAACACAACAACCAAAATAAACTAGATTTATGTGGAGAATTAATTAGTAGCAACAACATTAATACTTGGGAAATTAACCAAACAACCAACCTTACATGAGTTCTTGAGCAAAATGGAGAGCTAAAGATATGGGGGATTTTTGACTAAAAGCTAAAATAAACTAAAGGAAGAAGAAGTAAGAGAGACATAGAGATAATAGAGTATATATACAAGGGACCCTCTCTCTCCTCTAAAATAACCTAAAAATATCCAAAAAGACAAAACATTCCACAAATGGAAAGAATTAAAGTAGCAAAAAGTGGCCCGGATGGTTTTTGGATCGATCCAGATTTATCCAAATAAATCTGGATCGATCCAAAACTGCCTGTTCCTCCACTAAAATAGTTTGGATCGATCCAAATCCATTTCGGGTAGATTTTTTAACCAACTTCGCGGGCTCGCCCCGGCTTCGTCCGAACTCGAAATGCGGCGATTCTTGAACCGTTGGAAAGCTCTATGAGTCTACTTTCAAACCCAATTAATCTCATCTTCATGGCCTTTGTATGTTGAGAGAAATGAGCCTTTTACTATCAGTGTGTCGGATTTCCTCGAGGCTCATAGCTCCAGATTTCTTGTTCTTTTGTTTCGGGCCTTCCTTGAGCCTTCCAAAGCTCCTTGAATCGACTTCTAAGCTTCGGCGATTGTCCTCCACGGCATTGAGGGACCTTGGGTACTTCCAGATATAACCGGAGATTATTTGGAGCTTTGGACACGCCTTTTTAGCTCCGATTTTCTGAAACTCATCAAAAACACAACTCGAGCAAAATCAATCATTTAAAGGCACAAAATGCACGTGTGTGTGATCTTAACGAGCGAGATAAGCCCGAATATATACAACATTTGGGGCTTATCAATTACCATTTGAGATTGTGTTCTTAACTTTTGTGTTTAATTGTCTTAAAGAAGCACACATTGAACAATTATGTTGTGAAATTTATTAGGGATCTAACTTTAATAGTAACTATTGTTGATATTCAATTTGGGGGTGTGAATATCAATTACCATTTGAGATTGTGTCTTTAAGTTGGCACGTGGAGGCACGAGTATGGTTTGACGATGTGAGAGAATTGATTAGGACAGAGACTTGACCACTTGAAGGGAGGCCATCTAAAATTTAGTCCTGATACCATGTGACATTTCTTAGATGTGGCCAACTTAAAACCAATTGGCCACATGCAAAATGGCCTCGAGTGGCCTCTTAAGTTATATTAACCAAGCTTGGGTCCAATATGAGATAAGGACTAATAGTCACCCTCACATGTAACTCGGTAGTACGTGGAGGAATGTGTATATAGATTGATGAACTGAAGGATTTACCCAATCACGCGAAGTGGGGTCACTGAAGACCTAACTTTGATACCATATGAGACTTGACCAATTGACAATCAAGCAATAGCCTCTAGATTTTTTAAACCTAATTTAGGTAGCTTAGGTGAGTGTTGTGAGTAAAATCTAAAATCCCGAGTCATTTGTGGCTAGCAAGATAGCACGTGAATGTACTTGTATAGTTTGAGGAGGTGAGGGAATTGATGAGTGATGTGGGATCGATAAAGTCTGACACTTCTCCTCACGTGTAGCTATGATCCAACAATCTTCTTCGCGTGTAGGCCGATGGTACGTGAAAGGTACATGTGTATGGTTTGAGACGTGAGGGAATTGACATGGCCACAAGGTTAGACGCCTATATATATATATATATATGAGCTCATCAAGTTTTACTTACATTTCCAGCTCTATCCTATTGCTCAATCACACTGGCATTCCCGGTATTTTAATTAGCGCCAGAAAAAGTCACTATTACCGGCATTTTGTTTAAAATAATGTTGGCAAAAGTCGAATTTCCCGCCAAAATATTACCGGTAATGCCAGTAAAAGTATAATTTTAAAAAAAAAATCTACCATGTAATATAAATATTTTTTATTGTGTATTGTGAAACATCATGTGGGCAAGCTCAGTTGGCAAGCTCGCCACGTGTCATTTTGTTTATAAGGCAATAGACCTTCTTGCTTTCACAAATGCCGTCTATACAAGTGTCAGTAATGCTACAAATGTCGGTACTCTTTTTTCAGCATTTTTAGTGGCTTTTCCGGCATTTGAAACTGGCATTACAAAAATGCCGATAAAAGCAAAAATTCATGTAGTGTCAGCTACTCTCATTGCTCTGATCTGTTTTGTGTCCTTGACGTTGTTCTCTTACCTCATTCCATCTATTTACATCGGCCTATGACATTTTTCGATTAGGTCGTGCTTTTTTGTGTCGACTATGTACATTAATTTTGAGTGGTTATCTAGGATTGCTGAAGATGAAAATGTTGATTTTCATTTTTGTCAACTCGCAAGACCATCAGCATTATTTTTCTATCAACATTCAACAGTGATTCCATCTCTCGTCCTCTATTTGTTGGTATAGGCAAGGCCAGTCCAAAGTTTTTTTTGGGGGGGGGTTTAAGTGCATCTCTGAAATGAGGCCCATTCACAATTTCAAGAAATAAATGAAAGTTTCAATAATTTGAAGAAACTACTGCAACATCTATGAGCATGTCTTCATTGTGCAGTAACTTGATGATCAGAGTTAACAACAAACAACAAGTTGAACCAAACAATAATAGCCATCAAGAGTGCAAAATTCTCAAATCCATATTTACAACTTACGAGGGACTCGCTTTATCTTTTTCTATTGACTCGTTCATGCTATTTGCCAAGTGTATCAAAGCATTTCTTATTGGGAAAATTTCAAAAAAACCCCTATCCTATCACCCAAATGTCTCATAAACACCTATCCTTTCGTTTATTTCAATTAGACACCCAACCTTGTCCACCGTTATTCAATTGGGTCTCCAATCCAATTTACCGTCCAAATATGGACGGAACATGCCCAGGTGGCATTTTTTTCGTTGACTTGGCACTGTAGACGTGTGGGGGTTGTTTTGGAGGGAAAAAACAACAAACTCTCCCTTGTTTTTGGAGGGAAAAGGACAGTCCCCTTTTTTCCCCCTATTTATACACCTTATCTCTCATTTCTCTAAACAACACCCCCCCATCTCTTACTCCTCTGCAACAAGAAACAGAGCACCCATCTTGCTCATCTTGCTCCTCCTTTGTTTCCAGTTGGTCAGACATGGAAGACAGCCGCTGCATAATGTGTGGAACGCAACGGTTTGTACAAACATCATGGAGTAACATGAATCCGGGAAGAAGGTTTTCCAACTGCCCCAACAACGACTGCAAAGATTTCATCTGGATTGACCCTCCAATGTGTCAAAGGGCTGTCCAAATCATACCGGGTCTTCTTCGCAGATCAAATAGGCTGGAAGCTGAGCTTCAAAAAAGCAAGGTTAGGGCGAGGAACTTGGCTATAGCTTTGGGTGCCACTTGGATGATGATCATTGCAGTGGTGATTGGGATAATGATGAACTAGTTTGGGAAAAAAGATGTAGGAGTGGTGGTTTGGGTTGGGGGGGAAAAATGTAGCAGTGGTAGTAGATCTTAGGTTTGGGATTTTGGGGAAAAAAATGTCCAGTGGTGGTTTGGCTTGGGGAAAAAATGTATGTGTTAATGCTATCCATCTATGAATGAAAATGTTTTAATGTTATCTATGAATGAAAATGTGTTTTGTGGTCTATGAATGCACATACAGGACATACACCGCAAATGCCAAGAAGTCAAACAACCTACAATGTTCAAACTGCATGACAAGACAAAGCAACAAAGCAAACTGCATATTCCCATATTCACAGTAGAAAGCAAATGGACATAATATCTCAGTCTTAAGCCAAGCCAAATTATGTAGCCTTAACATATATCAGTCTTAAGGCAAAATATGCAGCCATTGCGTATTCACAGTACAAAGCAAATGGTTATAATGTCAAAATAGGTTGACCACTAACCATATTTCCTATGTGAGCCAAAAAGCCATCCAATACAGTCTTTACAAAAAGGCATTCATATACTACTACTGCCACTTATATAT
>JAXBDA010003898.1:0-31840 GCA_036023075.1 Gaultheria prostrata | reverse complement strand
CGGTGCAATGGGATGGTGGGGTTTTGGAAATGGGTTGGTGGGGTTTCCGGAAATCACTGATAATGGGATAGTGGGATGGGACGATTAGGGTTTTGCGAGATTTTCTCCCCGTAAAAGTAGGGATTGAACGGATTTAGGATGGGTTTTGGGATGATTTTGGGGATGACGATGGGTCTTGAAACCGCTAAAAGGGGAAAGGTTTTCAAACTTACACGTAACTATTAAGAGATGGAATTAAGATTGTTCAGGACTAAAATTTTTTTATTTCAAATCTTTTAATATATTATATTACTTTATCGAAGGTCAGTTTGGGTATTTTTTAAATCTCAAGGTGGGATCATAACTATTCAAAACACCCGGGATGAGATCATAAAGATCTTATTTTTAGGGGATGTCAAATTAACTCCCCTTATTATTATTATTATTATTATTATTACTGTTTATTTTTATGCTCCCGCTTCAGTCAACCAAAAACGGCTGAAAATCGAGAGGCGTAGGAACGGCAGAAAGGATTTGCAGAGATATACAGTAAGTATATCTGCATTTTGTGAGTTCGATTTCCTCTCACACTCTTACACAGTTGAAGCTACATATATGCATCCAATGGAGTCGACCTTTTCTGCTACATCAAATCTCTTAACCATCTCAAAAACCCTAAACCGCCATTTCTCCTCCACTCGCTCCACTCAACGCCTCCGGAGCCATCTCGTTTCTCTCCAACTCAGGCGCCTCTTCACCAGCGAGTTTCAAAGATCCAGGGCATTGAATGCCTTCTCCTGTTCTTCAAATTCGCTCAGGTGTTTCCCTCGCTTGGATTGTGTTGGGAGTTCTGCTGCTTCGTTTGCGTCCTCCGCTGGCTTTGGCGGCGGCGACGGCGGTGGAGGACTTGGAGGGAGTGGCGGAGGAGGAGATGGGGCGGCGGACGGTGGGGAAGGAAAGCCGGAGTCGGTTGCGGTGGGGTCTGAAGAAGTGTCGGCTTTGTCGCCTGATGTGATTATTCTTGACGTCGGAGTACGCATTCTTTGACCTCTGTCTCTATAATGTCTTTGGCCTTTGGTTACTGATAACCGAGCTGTTTACGAGCGGCTCGAGGCTCGGCTTGTTAGTAAACCTCGAGTTTGAGCTTGAGTTTTAAGCTAATTTAGTGAAACAATAGGAGCTCGAAACGATCTAGTTGCATCTCAGCTCGTTTGTAGCGGTCTGGCTCCTTTATAAAGGCTGGTTTAGTAATTACTAAACCCAACCGAGCTCAAACAGCTAAATACTAAACGAGCCGAGCCAGAGCTCGAACTCGGTTGTTTGGGTTCCACTCGAGCTTGAGCCAAGCTCGAATAATTCAACGCTCGGCTCGGCTAGTTTACAGCCCTAGCATTCAGTCTGTTTCTGAAATGTGTTTCCGTGTTGAATTTGTTTGTTTCTTGCACTGAATCTCCCTCTCTTGCAGGGAATGTCATGCGGGGGATGTGCAGCGAGTGTGAAGAGAATTTTGGAAAGCCAAGTGAGTACATGATATGTAAAGTCGTCTACCTAACTTTAGAAAAAAAGTTCTATTTTTATGTATTCTATGTTGGTTGGCTGAAAATTGTTGCGGCCTGTTCCGGTCCAGTAGCGTCCCAATCCTCGGAGCCGGATCGATACCTTGAACGGTAGCCTCTCTCTTTTCTTTGGTGTAGATAAACCTGAAAAATGTCGCCAGTGGTTTGTCAAATTGTCATCCTCGGGTACCTGTCTTGCTCCATTAGCAATCGGACTGGGAATATTATTTCCTCTTTTCCTGGAGTTGGCAATGCTGTCTTAGGATTGCCCTGTTGCAGCCACCTGATTCTATCTTTTTATCTCCAACATATCTCTTAAGAGGAGAGAGTGCTTGAGCTAGGTGATGGAAGAGTCACGTGCTTCTAACTCGGATTGCTCCTGTCTTCTTCTATACGTTTCCAGTGTTGAATATCCAAACATCAACCGGGACTTGTCAGATTCACGCTGCTTGAAAATGCCCTTTGCATGAGATCTTGTTTGAATTGCTTTAGTTGACGCATAAAGCGTGGCACGCCCAACCAGTCACTACGTAAGACTTCCACCCAAAAAAAAAAAACAAATAACGCCATACCACAAGGCGTTACGTGATCACCAAAAAAAAAAAAAAACCAAGTAGCGTGATACCACAAAGTGCTACTGGATTGCCCAAAAAAACCGAGTAGCACCATACCATAAGGCGCTACTTGATTGCGAATATCTAACTTGGCAAAAAACTTAGGAGTTCCTTTGTCTCTATGAAAGTTACGGACCAGCTTGTGAGCCAAAAGAATGTTTTCACTGATGTTCCTGCCTTTAATGAAAGCCGACTGATGGGGACCCACTAATTCATCAAGAACTTCCCTAAGCCGATTCGCCAAAATTATCGAGATTTTCTTTACGAGCACGTTCCACAATGAAATAGGTCTGAACTCCTCAAAAGACCTATGGGTTATCCACCTTAGCGATCAGCTCAAGGAAATTTGAGTTGACCTGTTTGAACAGATTTCCACTTCAAAAGAAGTTCGATACAGCTTTGTACACATCATGTTTGATGATTCTCCAACAGACCTGAAAAAAGTGGGCATTGAATCCATCGAGACCCTGGGCTTTATCCGGGTTAAAACTCAGCACAACCTTCTCGATTTCATCCGCCGTGACCTATCAAATTAATCCTAGCTACTGATCCACAGTAAGGACTCTCTTAAACTGAAAATTGCTGTTCACATTGCAAGATCTGATCTGTCCCAAGATGTTTTGGAAATTAGAAACTGCAGCAGCCTTGATTCTAGTCTCCCCATTAACCATGTGGCCGTTATCATCCTTAATGGAACACAAACTCAATCCATGGGGAAGAATTCCTCGAAAGGAGAGGGAAGAAGATGAAGAAACAAAAAAGGAAACAGGATTAGGATTAGGAAAATGAAATAAATGCCAGATTTTTGTGTCATCTCCTCAACTTTCACTAGTTCATAGTAATTTGGCTTTGTTAAACACTTTTCCTCATTTCCTATGTGCTCTTTAATCCGGAAATGATAGTAACTGATGTGTTGTGTGTGATTTAATTGGTTTCCCATACCTTATGGAATGGTTTAAGACATTTTGATACTTGTTTAAAATTTAGGGGACAATGGACATTGACGAATACCTCAATTATTATGAAGCTTGATTCCCTTGCTTAGCAATATACTATATGACGGACCCTGCATAATTTATTGTGAATTCAGTCTTGTGTTATGTGGATATTCCACTGTGGTTTGTGGAATAAGCTTTCACTCTTAGACAAAATCTGCAGTTCACTAGCGTCCTCTGTTTTGTTTTGCCAGCCACAAGTTTCTACTGCTAGTGTTAATCTTGCAACAGAGACAGCAATTGTATGGCCTGTATCTGAGGCCAAGGTGGTACCAAACTGGCAAAAGTGCATAGGAGAGACCCTTGCAAAGCATTTGACGAGTTGTGGGTTTAAGTCCAATCTTCGAGGTGAGCATCTCTCAGGTGTAAAGCCTCATACAATAGTTTTTGAGCTTCATACATGGTTGTCATTGTCACTTAGTTAAAACTTTTTTTTTTCTTGAGATTGTTGTTTTCCTTTTTTCTAATGTTATTGGGTTAAAAGACTAAAACTGCCACTGAAAGTCTGGAATGCATCATGAATATGTTGAAGATAATTGTAGTAATGGTTTGACGCTGTGATCTTTACTGTGCTTTCTAAGTTTTGGGACACTAATCTCTTTAGTACGGGAAGACTAGGTGAGTTCCTCTACTTGGAGGAATGGTTATATGCTGCCAAGATTCTACAAAACGTATTTTTTTTTCTCGGCAAGGACATATTTTGGGAGTCCATAATTAGGAGTTGGTTCTTCGGATATTATGTTTGGGGAGCCCATAAGTAGGAGTTTGATTTCTCGGTTAATTTGTTAGTATCGAGATTTAACGTGTGGTCTATAGATGGTTGACTTACAAGATTCCTTCCGCAATCTGCTCTCCTGACCTTGTCCATCTAAATTCACTCCAAAGTGTAATGGGTAGGTATTCTTGTTGATCAGGATTCTGATCAATGTTCGATCTCTTATTCTGTTGAGTGTTGAGTGAAATTGGATGGTGAAGTAGAATGCACATCTTTTGTTTCTAGATGGAAATGTGAAAGAATAGATATACTGATCTATCCCTCTGGATATGCCCCTGTTTGAGGATCTTAACTAGCGAGCTTAGCTGAGTAGAAATGGTAGGCATACAGTGTTCGATGGAGCATAATGGTCATTCATGGTGGCCTTCAATTATTGGGGTCTTTGGGGACAAGGTCTAAGGTACGCTTGAATTGATACAGGTTTCTCGGTTGGAGTACACAGGAGTTAACTACTTGGTCTTGTTCTTCTGTCTTTGTACTCTTTGTTTAAATACCGGCTGTGTACAAAGTTAACAACTAAAAACAAGTCGTTCTTTCACTCTAACAAAGCAAAAGAAAATGTAGAAGACCTATGCACTGTAGACGAGAAGGAAGACAAGTCATATCCTTGTCTTAAAAAGGGGATTGTGTATCAATCTGTGGTCATTAAATAACCTCCTCTAGATTCTAGATGAGAGTAGAAATTACGATTCATTCAGGCTTTCACGTAACTTACTTGAAGCTTGGTGGGTAATTGGCAGGTCAGGGAGCTATTGAAGGAGATATTCCATCATAGAAATGGAAAGGATTTCTTGTAAGATCAACCAGTCAATTATGGTATGTCCTGTTACATTGGGTTTTAAATTTCAGAGACTTCTTCTGCTGCTTATGAATTCTGTTTCCACTATGTCAAAAAAATATAAGTTAATGAAGTACTCTTTGCATCAGTAGGTCAGTTGCTTCAGCCACTAGTGGGGGATTTGTTGGAGGGAAGCATTTCTATGCCCGTGGATCACATTTATTTTGGATTTTACTCTCCCGTAATCTGAACTCGAGCAATTTGTTCGTTATCAATGGTCAAAATGTCAAATTGTGGATTCTTCAAATTGTTTTGTATGTCAGATTTTAATGTGTAATGATACTTTGACACTAAGAAACTCTGTAGTAGTGAACAGCTTTCCTATGGTTTTTTTTGTTTACGTTCCTTTACCTTATTACCCATTCTTGAAGCAGTATCCAGTTTATTTTCTTTTTCTGGATATTTGTACAAACCATAATGCAGCACAGGCCTTTCTCTGCTGATTAATCACTTTATATAACAGGATATATCCAATGTTTTTGTGAGCTTCAATAGCAAGATTAAAATCTACCTGTATATTCTCATGCGTCTGGAAAATACATATGCATGAGCATACATAGGAAACAAATTCTACACACTTTGGTAGCTGTTTTTTCTTTTAAATTATCTTCAGCTTCCTTAAACTTCACCCGTCAATCCATTTCTGGAGATACCATAATTCACTGTGAAGGTAAAGCTTTTAGTCCTTATTGGAGATTAACTATGACACTTTTACTGCTTTATGTTGCGGAGGGATTTAAGATCTCCGAGATTTTTGTCCTCTTAAAAACAGTGATATTTGCTTCTTTGCAGATTCTGGGAAGGATAATTTCTTGGAAGTATTTGAAAGGAAGATGGATGAAAAGCGCAAGCAGTTGAAAGAAAGTGGTAACCACCTCATTTTACTTGTTTACTTCATAGTTGAAAATTTTATTATGTTTTGTGTGTAAATGTTTGGGGCTTTGGTCATAGTATTCAAACATTTGTGAGACAATATGCCGATGACGGTTTTTGCTTAAGTACTGTGACTAATTGCTCAGTGGTTTTACAGGTCGTGGGCTTGCTGTCTCTTGGGCTTTATGTGCTGTATGCCTCTTTGGCCATGTCTCTCATCTCTTTGGAGCGAAGGCTTCATGGATTCACGCCTTCCATTCAACGGGATTCCATCTTTCTTTATCATTGTTGACATTGCTTGGTCCTGGACGACAACTCATCATTGATGGTCTGAAAAGCCTTATTAGGGGGAGTCCAAACATGAATACCTTAGTTGGTCTCGGTGCTTTATCATCTTTTGCAGTCAGCTCATTAGCTGCCTTAATTCCCAAACTGGTATGACTCTGGTAACTGTTAAAGTCATAATCTGTCTTTTTATCATCATTGTGTTATTCTGGTTATCATACCTATGTCAGCTGCTGTATTACAAAACAAGATGGAAATTGAAGTTGCTCTTGTCAGTTAAAATATCGATATATTCATTCATCAAAGGTGACCTTGAAATTTTCAAGTTGTAGACAGTAAACGACTCCTTTAATAGCAGAGATCATAATCTCGACCTCCCACTCATTTGAAGATATATTTGGCCTTCTGAAGCAATGGCTGCATGATTAAAGTGCAATCGCATCCATTAAACCTAGAAAGCTCTTTAAAGAGGTCAATTTTCTCCTTAGGTTGTGCTAGTTTCTGGTATCTTGAAGTGCCAAAATCACTTGAGAGGTTATTTTTCTCCCAGAGGTCAGATAACTATGGTTTAAACTTTAATCTTTCTTTATAAAATATCCTTGCTGCATTTATTCTTCCAGAATGACACTGGAGGGGGTTCTCATGTTCAGCCTTTCGGGGGATAAGTAGATTTTATAAGCTTGAAGATACCGGCCATGAAGGCCTAAGAAGGAAACTGGCATTACTTGAAGAACAAATCTCTTTTCGACTTGTCCAAGACAGAACCAATAATAATCTCCCTTTAGTATTCCTTTTATGACCTACCTTTGCTATGGTGATTCAAACATAATAAGCTGTTTGATTATGCAAAATTTTGAGCATATTGCTTTAGTTGCATCCATGGAGCTTTTACAATTATACTTTGACAGGTATTGAACTTGAATATCTTGAATGTTCAAGTGATTATGATAGAAGAAGAGTAAGGAGGACGTAGAAGGGGAAAAGTAGGAATAAAAATGGTATCAGCCCTTTTATACTTCAGAGAGGTTGTATAATAAAGATTTTCTGAAGGAGCACCATGATATTTGATCCGCTGGTCATTAGACAGGCAGGAGGTTATAAGTGCATTTAAAAGCAGCTTATGCGACACAAGCTTTATCTCGATTGTTTCATTTTTATTTTTGTTGGTTTTCTTTCTTGTTGTATTGAAATCTATGTTGTAAAGTATATGAATTGGTAATAGTAGAGGTTGTCCGGATAATGTTGGCATCTGTTGACGTATACCGTTGTCATGCCCCCATGGGAAGCGGCAACTGAAGGTTGAATCTCACAAGCTTGTGTTGCTATGTTGAAATTAAGTTCTTATGATCTCGATGTAGTGCTCTTGGGAAGTTGGGCCATGCAAAAGATGGACTACCAACGAAATTATGAATGCAAATTAGAGACTGTGCTATAGTATACTGTTGTAGAAAATACTATTCCATACTTGATATCGTGCATATTCTTCATTTCAATTGCTTATATTTGACATAAAAGTCATTTTTGACTGGTATTTGGGACCTGAAATGTGAGTTGATATATTTGTTTCTCTTCCAGGGCTGGAAATCATTTTTTGAGGAGCCCATCATGTTGATAGCATTTGTCTTGTTGGGGAGGAATCTTGAGCAGAGGGCTAAAATTAAAGCAACCAGTGATATGACAGGCTTGTTAAGTATTTTGCCATCTAAAGCTCGTCTTGTGCTCAAGGGTGATTTAGAGAGCTCAACTGTTGAAGTTCCTTGTAACAGTCTATCCGTTGGAGATCAAATTGTTATACTGCCTGGTGTGAGTAAAGTTGACTCTCTCTCTTTTTTTACCTCATCCTGCCCTTTCTTTTGCTTCCTCTTTACTGAAATCTCCACCAAATATTGTTCTGAGCTGCAGCTTTGCATTGAAAGTTGAATTTGTAGATATGTTGAATATTTCGTGTCATAGGCTTTGGTTCTGCTGCCATTTGGGGCGCAACAGAAATATTCAAGTTGTTGCTAATTCTTGCCTGTCTCTGGTTGGAAATACTTTGCAACATCCTGGAATCCAATACATTGTATGGGCTAGTATATAGATTGCCTGACGCTTGTCTTCCATTACTTAGGACCGTGTTCCAGCTGATGGAATTGTTAGAGCTGGTAGAAGTGCGGTTGATGAGTCAAGTTTCACGGGGGAGCCTCTGCCTGTGACCAAACTGCCAGGGGTAAAAGCCATGATACTATCAAATTCAGTTTACTGCTTAGTTATTTGATCAAGTAATAGCCGGGAAATCAGGAAAGTGTTTCTTATTGCGTGTTTGTTTCAATCGGTCTTACTATAATTGTGTATGTCTATCTAGGCTGAAGTTGCAGCAGGAACTATAAACCTTAATGGGACGCTCACTGTTGAAGTACAAAGACCAGGTGGGGAGACTTCCATGGGTGACATTGTTCGCTTGGTAGAAGAAGCTCAGAGTAGAGAAGCTCCTGTACAGCGTTTGGCTGATAAGGTCCTTTTATTGTTGTCATATGGAATTATTACCAGTTGCCTAATGTTCTACTGATGAAAATGCGAAGGGGACTTGGATTGATCAATTCTTTGTTATGTATGTGACACCTGATAACTTACACTGGTGTCTTATTGTGGAGTTTTATTTATTTATTAGAGAGGCGTATTAGTGAAAGTAGTTAATTGTTTCACGTTTATCTGTTTCTTTGTGAAAAACATAAAATAAAGGTAACATTGACAGCCTTTCTCCACATTGAAATATCTTCTTACGAAATTTGGTTCATCCAATAACCTGTTAAGTTTGACAAAGTCAACCACCCAAAAATCATAATGGAAATAGGACTATAGCTACTCGTGTCGACATGTCGTGTTTGCTTTTGATTTAGAACATCAGGAGAACAAAAGGAACAAGGGGTGAATTTGGAGCACTCCTAGGGATTCAATAATTTCTGCCAGGGTACATTCAAGTCTCTGTGATTGCTGAAAATCATAGTGGCCAATTTCCTAATCTTGGAGCAATAGTCGTAGTAGGGTTAGGAGAACAATCAACTTATAAATGCCTATGGATCTTTCTATTCATTACAGGATGAAGATCTTGAGAACTTGCGTGAAGCTTTTGTGGAGTTTTTGACCTTTGACACCTAGTCAGCCACAGGTTTTGATCTAGAGAAATGTAACTGCACTAAACCCTTCAAACTTCTTCTTATGGCATGGATTTTTCTTGTCGCATTGAGTTTGCCTTGTAAAGGATTGTGTATAAGAACCAACCCATGGATTGTCCCAGTGGTAAGGATGATTGTCCAAATAGAATCAAAATAAAATGTTTTTGAGGAATGAGGTTCCTCCTTTGTGGTGGCCTGATTCATGGTAAGTGTTATTGACTGTTTCTGAAATGTCCAGTAACCTTTTAATGACATTGCCACTGGTTTACTAGGTGGCTGGGCACTTCACTTACGGAGTAATGGCACTCTCCGCTGCCACATTTTTGTTCTGGAACCTTTTTGGTGCACAAGTTCTACCGGGTGCTCTTTATCAAGGAAGTCAAGTTTCATTGGCGCTGCAGCTATCTTGTAGTGTCCTGGTATGATAATTAGGCATATATTACTTATAGTATGCATTTTAGACTTCTGTTTCCAGTAAGGAAATTCGTATAAGTCGGTGATGGGAGCTTCTTGTTTGTAAACGCATTCTGTTTTCTCATCTAGCTGAATGTAGCTTCCACTCATGCATAACTGCTGAGTTCGCTAGGGAAACACCCATAGCACTAACCCATACGTCAGTCGGCAGCCCCTTAATTTAAGCAACACCAATCATGGACCAGTTCTGTAGGAAAACTTCTGACCTCAAATATCCAACCGTTTTCTTCCAAAATTCTCAAGAATCTCAGAATGGAGAATGGAAAAGAAAATGCCCCAGTGAGCTCTCGTCGTCGACTACAGCTGAAACCCACAACTACCTTGACACATCAGTGACTACTGCAGCCCTTGGAATTGGGAATGACCAAATATTTCACCTCAAACAACAGCATAGATACTCAAGCAACTCCTTCACCTTACTCTCGATCAAAATGCATCAATACTCAAGCAACTTTATTCCAACTACCCAAATTCAGTCACAGGAATCCTTGTCTCTCTTTTTATCTTCCCTTCAGTTTTGAAATATCTTCCTGTCAGCAATCCATCGATCTTATCGCCTTTGAATAAACCCTGAAATATCTAACCCCCTCCCCATTTTGGATTCCGAAGAAGCTTGTGGGACAATTAACGGAAAAAATTCTCATTTATTTAGCTGGCTTACCATTATGCTCCTGTTGCATCCTTATAATCCAGGACTACATTTTTCTAAGCACTGGTTTCTGGTTGCAGGTTGTTGCTTGTCCATGTGCACTTGGCCTAGCAACACCTACTGCTGTGCTGGTATTTCTTTGTGAACAGATATCTGATTTGTTTGAAACGATTGGTATAGTTTGTAGGCCTTTTGCCCTTGAACACCATTAATTGGTGAATTTGCAGGTTGGAACTTCACTAGGGGCTACAAGAGGTTTGCTTTTGCGTGGTGGAAATGTCTTGGAGAAATTTGCAATGGTGGATACTATAGTATTTGACAAAACAGGGACATTAACAATTGGCAGACCTGTTGTGACAAAGGTGGTTACCCAGGGATGTGGCAATGATAAAGTTTCACAGTTGAGTAGAGACATCATTGATACTGAATTGATTTATTGAAATCTATGTTTTAATTTGTTCTGATCCCACGGTTGCAAAGATGGGAAATGTAAGCATGAAAGCTGAGCTAAAACGTGGTCCAGAAATTTGGGGAAAAAAGAAAATCTAGGTGATATAAGATCTAGTAGGATATTTATTATAGGAACAATTAAAATATCATGTGTTCACTCCAGTAATGAGTTTTCTGGCATGCAAGTTTCCCCATTGGTAATTTTGCATAGAGTTTACTGGTTACTGATATTTAGCTTGCTGTTAGTTTCCGTTATGTTAAAATCTTAACAGTTTTCTGTAATAACTATATCCTTTTCAAACGAGCATATTTTACCAATCATATTTACTATTTTTGTTAGATTTCTTTCTATGAAATGTGGTCCACCACTAGCAGTACGATAAAAATGAAAACAAACGAGTTATTAAATTGTATCAAAGTGAAGTGGAAACCTAGCAGGTGCCTACGGAACCCAATCTTCTCTTCTACGAAACTGGATGGTTAGATTATAGCGTCTATAAATGTCTATGTTCTTGCTCTTATCCTTCTTTGCTCTTTTATAACCAGTTTGCAATTAGAAATTTTGATTCCAAAGCCTTCAGATTAAAGCATGCTAATTTATATAATGTAGTAGTGTACTGTGTTAAAAGGACCTGTTTCGGTTAGTTTAATCTGCATCGCTAGCCAGTTTTTGACATTCAGACGGTATAATAAAGCTTCCTGCTGACAAAATCCACTTATAGATTGTCAGACGAGGAAGTTCTAAAGTTGGCGGCTGGAGTTGAATCAAATACTATTCATCCGATTGGGAAAGCAATTGTGGAAGCTGCCCGGGCTGCTAACTGTAAGAACGTGAAGGTATGATCTCAGGCTTAACTGTTGTCTTCTTTTCAGTATGGTAATTTCTGATTTATATTTTATTTGGCATGTATTGTACAAAGGAACTGAGAAGCAGAACCCCAGTTGTAGAAATAAGGAGGGAAAGAGAGGAAATAAAGAGATGAGATAGAGAGCAGAGAACTAATTTTGAGTTTTATAATTGGTGAGTAATACAGCGGAGGTATATCATAGGGAAAGAGGGGAGACGAGAAGAAGAACAAGAGGAGATAGAGCAAGAGCTCTTCCAAGTTTCCAAAGCGTTTCAGTTTTTTTAGTTCGTCAGGATCTAATTTTGTTTTCCTTGAAGAAGCCATCTATAGGCGCCTTAGTGCCTTGTGAAACCCATACTTAAGTTTCACGTTGTCAAAGTATCCGTACTCGCATGTGGTAAACTAAAGCTCCGAGATTTTACCTCTCTAAAACCCTTCCAAAATAGAAAATTTATTAATGTAGTATGAAAGGATCCTAGTTTCGTTTGAACGACACTGTTAGAATAGTTTGTGTTTGATAGTTTGTGATGTCCCACATTGCTTATCTAAGTCATCTAACGTGGTACTCAATAATGTAAATAGAGTGACGTGTGTTAGGGTTAGTTAACACCCTAAACACTTCTCTTTCTCAAACAACAGACACCACAGACAATCTTCATGTGAATCTTTCATGTTGCCTCACTTCGTTCTCATTAGCGCAAACTCAACCTTGAGTTTTAAGACTCTTCAAGTTTGAGGAGATCTTTCATCAAGTAAATATCAGTAACAGATTTCTCCCCTGTCTGAATTGATGTATAGTATGAATGTATAATTAATCAGACCACCATTTTGAAGTATTTTTTGTGTTGATACAATTACCATAAGTTAAAGTCTAGCTCGATGACTTTTAAAATCGTAGAAAGCAACAGTTGACCTTTATCTGAATCAAACATGAAGTTGATGCCAGCGTGTAATGTGCAAAATCGATGGTGGCCATCCTGTTATCCCTTGTAGAAGCAGTCATTAATAGGGGGCTAAAAAACACGAGGGACCATTACCCCTGTTAGTGAAGTAGGGACACTCTCGTGGCGTGTATCGCTACCAACAACAGAAATCACGTGTGCTACCGCGAGGTGGAAAGCAAACTTGCTTGAGCAGAGATTCACTCAGTCAAGCTGGGGCGCGCTTTGAACACATATGTGTGAGACTGGTAAGTGGTCTCAATTATTGCTTTCCATCCCAGGCTTGGGTTTAAGGTGCTAGATGCGTTAGCCTTGACTGACATCCCTTGACCCCTGAAGGGAGGATGTGGAGATTCTGAATCAAGAGTACTTGCAGGCTGCAGCTAACAACCTGCTTTGCGCAAGTATGTGCAAAATTCTCCAAACTTGTTCTCTTTTTAAGTTCTTAATAAGCCATATGAGCAACAATACTCTCGTGTAAGGGCATCAGTCCAATGTATTAGTATGCTCAAATTGACATGTATAGTGATGCCCTTCATCTCTGCTTCCACATTAGCCTTTTCCTATTGAGATTACCAAGCGCAACTTAAATTTCTATTTACATTTTACATGCTACTGCGGTTTCATGGTTTATTCATTTGTAGCATTGAATCCTCGGGCACAAAAGCTCTTAGGATTGCCCTTTTTCATTGATCATGTATCAGCTACTCATCATTTTTTGGGCATGAGATTAGGACTCAGGTTTAGACGGAATCCATATTTGTAGGTGGTAGATGGAACATTTATGGAGGAACCTGGATCTGGTGCTGTTGCAACTATTGAGAACAAAAAGGTATCTGTTGGGACAGTGGAATGGGTTCAAAGGTATGTGAGTCATTGCTTTCCTCATTTTTGGCGACATGGCAGTTTAACTTGGGATTTTCTAACTGTGCTTGGGGAATTTCTTTAGATGGAGAGAAGATTGTTTGGGCTAATCGTTTTACATCCTTCAATATGAAATTCACTATTGCATGTTTTTTACTCTACTACTTGATTGTGGCTATATACTTGAGTGTGAGGCAGCTCTTTAATGGACCATATTTTCGCCAGCTGGATTTATGCTGTTTTGTTGTCAATATTGCTCCAGCTTGGAATCGGGGACTTGACATTATTTTTCAGTCAGGTTGGCTGGCAGCCAATTATCATTCTGTTGATTGTTGTGGAAAAGTGATAAGGTTGGCTGGCAGCCAATTTCTATTTACATTTTACTAGGTGTCATATCAGTTTAGATTAAATTGCCACATTTTTTGGTGCCAATAATGTTCCTCTTCCCAACCCTGTGTTTATGTCCCTAGCTTCTTGAAATAACTGGAATGCTTTCCTTCCATGGAATTATTGTCTTCTCTTCATTGTCAAAGAATGAGTAGATTGGGACTAATTACATTGACTTGTTTTGTGCAGTATGCTTTAACTTCGTGGGCGACATGTTTGAATGTTGTAGTTTCTCATGTTGCCATTATTGTAAATTTGTAAACATCCTCAATAGTACACACGACACAATGGTTCCTTTTGAACGAATTTAATCTACCACTAACTGTGATTTATTTTCAAGTACAGTCTATAGTAATTTTGTTTAGATTCACTGGCATTATCATTATCCTATTTGTCCATCTGCAGGCATGGAGTTGGTCAGTGTCCATTTCAAGAAGTGGAGGAGCTTAAGAATCAATCAGTTGTCTATGTAGGAGTGGATGATACACTAGCTGGGGTTATTTACGTTGAGGATCAGATCAGAGAAGATGCTAAACATGTTATTGAATCTTTGAGTAAGCTCGGTGTCAATCTATATATGCTTTCTGGGGACAAAAGGACTACTGCCGAATATGTTGCCTCTGCTGTTGGAATCCCAAAGGAAAAGGTTAATTTTAAAGTTTCTTTGTCGATTTCTATGCTGTTGGCCACCTCATAGTCTTTAAACACCTAAATCGCTGGGTTGAATAAATCTGAGCTTTGTAAGTACAGTTCTTAAATTCAAATACAAAATGGGATGTACAGAACTGCTATGATCATGTTAATAGTGTCTGCTTTATAAAGGAAACCCAGTGAGACCAGCTCAAAGGAAGAGACTACTGCTAAATGTAGGACTGAGCCAGCTTAGGTTATCCCCAATAGTATAATCAAAATTGAATAACCAAAAGTTGGCATGTCACCTTTTAGTTATCCATTTTGAGGGTGGCTAAAGTTAACAACGGAGAGGTCCACAATGGCATAATCAAAATTGGGTAGCAAAAACTTTGGTACATCACCTTTTCGAACTAGGAAAAAAATGAAATTAGTTAAAAATTTGTTGTTTTTGTAAAAAATGATTCAAAAGCTGTTGTTCTTTTCAGAAACTTTTTTTTATTTTTTTCGAAAAAAACAGTTTTTGGAAAAAGTTTCTGTAAAGAGTTTTCAAAATAACAGTTTTCGGGGAAAAAAAAACAGTTTTTTAAATAAGTTTTTGAATACATTGTTGAAAAAGAGAGAGAAGGTTTTTGTGTAATGATGGGTATACTTGATTGAGGAGATGTGGGGTCCATTAAATTTGTTATTGTGAAAAGTTTGCTAACTTTGATTATTCCATTGTGAGCACTTTTTGGGCCACACATTGCTAACTTTAACAACATTTTTGTTTTGGGTATGCCATTGGGGATAACCTCATATAAACTCGGTTTTTAATATTGGAGGTTCAAGAATTTCTAGCTGAAAATAAAGCTCTGATTTTCATCCTCTCAAATCACTGTGTTAAACCTACATGTCTAGAAAGGTGGAATCGTCATGTAGAAAGAAGGATCATTCACACTTGTAGCCCTTTGTTTGAGACGAGGGATACCTCAACCTCACTCAAGAAAAGACACAGGGTGAGATGTAGGGCTCAGTTTGTTTACCTTCTCAATACATTGCAGAATAATGGGCTTTAATTGGTTTTGCAATATTGCATATGTTTGACATGCCATTAGGACCCTTCCATAGTAGTTCAAGTCCGTGTTCTTGAATCTTTCATTTTTTCTCCTTCAAAATTGTATCAGATGTTATTTGGCATCCAATTATTTAATCTAGGGTAAGTGGCACGCGTCTGATGAAGTGGGTGCTTAAGCTTGAATGTGTTGTCAGTTGAATGTTCAAAGATTTTTTACAAATATGCTTAGGACTGCAGGTGCTATGTGGAGTAAAACCCGAGGAAAAGAAGAATTTCATAAGAAAACTTCAAAAGGATCAGAAAATAGTAGCTATGGTTGGTGATGGAATCAATGATGCTGCCGCCTTAGCTTCTTCACATGTGGGGGTTGCCATAGGTGGAGGTGTAGGAGCTGCTAGTGAGGTATCTTCTATCGTGTTGATGGGTAACAGATTATCCCAGGTATATACTTAATCATTTTCCATGTAGTCTGATTGTTGAGACACATTTACTTTTTCAGTCTTTTAATTGTCAGATAAATAACTCAGATTTGTGTGGAACCAATGACTTTAATTTATCTGCCCGTGTTGAATCAGCTTTTTGCGAAACTGCCAATCGATTCTGCATTCTCATGCATCTGTAATGTGACAGATTTTCAAACTCGGCTTTAGCTAAGAAATGCTTGGAATTATCAGCTGGCAAGATCTTTACTGTTCAATTTTGTTTTTATTGTGTTGTTTTTTTAAGTTGTAACTAATTTTGACATGTTGAAATTTTGGGGAGTTTGCATTTGCCTGCTAAGGAATTTGTTTGTTTTTGCATCTTTATAAATTTACTACCTTTTGTCAGGGATCATAGTTGTTTATTTTGCATCTTTATAAATTTACTACCTTTTGTCAGGGATCATACTTGTTTCACGTCCATCTGATATCCTCGTTGCATCTCCAATATTTTTGCTTATTAATGTATGTTCGTTCTAGGGTAGATGCTTGATAGTCATTAATCAATTCATTTTTTGTCATGTTAGCATGATCCCACCAATACCCGACATAGCATTGCATTGTATTTAGATACTTATGGATGTCACGTCCATGCAGTTGCTTGATGCCCTGGAGCTTAGTCGACTAACCATGAAGACTGTGAAGCAAAATCTCTGGTGGGCCTTTGGGTATAACATGGTAAGGTTCAAGGTTCCAGTTTAACAAACTTGCGCCGTATTTTAGTTTTAAAAGATATAGTGATTTGATTCTCAATCTTGATCACAATAGAATGAATCTGAGTCATGGAGCTAATACTAAAGCATTTAATCACCTGGGTTTCAGAGATACAGTCAGACTCGAAGGGGTTCAAACTCCTGAATACCAATGCTTTTAGTACTACCAATACTATTATATTGTGGAGGTCGGAAACGTTTAAAGTAGAAACATAACACACACACACACACATACAGGGAGCGCTATTGAAGAGACCCATTAAAGCATTTCGAAATACTGAGGATTATAAGCAAAAGGCTGTAATTTATCCTGAGAGAGGTGCTTGATTGATTCTTTTACTTTGTCTTCACATTTTAGTCTTTGGGGCCTGATTATTCTGTTCTTTGATAATCCTACGGCAAGATTGCTATTTTTGGTGCCACCCTCTAAACACATTTGATGTTCTCTCATCACCCCTCCCTATGAACAGGTTGGAATTCCAATTGCTGCGGGAGTGTTGCTGCCAGTGACGGGAACCATGCTGTCTCCATCAATTGCTGGAGCCCTTATGGGTTTGAGCTCAATTGGGGTGATGACAAATTCATTGCTTTTGAGGTTGAGATTTGCCTCAAAACAGCAGAACTATACGGACCTGCTGATGATCAAAACAGATTCAGACTCTGATCTTCTTGCAGATCGAAATGACAAGTTAAAGCACCCATATGCTGCCCGTAGATGAGGAAATCTGACTTAATTGAAGAAGCCACTTATTATTGTATAGCAGGCACAGACCAAAGGCACCCCGGTGTTGCTCTAGAGAGAGAAACCATTCCTTTGATTTTGCAATTTCACCGTTAGATTATATATTACCAATGACATTTAATGCGCAAACCACACTTTCTCGTTCTTGGCAAATTTGCCGATAACCTCTAGAAGATTTAAGAGAGTGAAGAAAGGAGAAGACTTCTACAGCTCATGGTGGGTTTTGTAAGCTAAGCTCTAGTGTACCAGGATTGCAATCAAGGATCACTTTATCGAATTGAGTTGACAAAAAAGGAAAAAGACAGATGTATATCAGCATGAAAACGCTACAATCTTTACAACTACATTTTGCAGTCATTTGACGTGAATTTCATTGCAATTTTTAGGGTCAATGAAAGCCTGCATTAGATGGAAATGGAAAATACACAGAACATACTACTCATGTGGTGTTCAATGGCTTCAGCTATTCAAAAAATGGTTAATTGTTCTAGGGTCAAGGAGTGGGATTTATTGGGCCATTTAGTTCATGCTATAGTTTTACAAGGTCTAAGATCCATGAATTTATTTTTATTTTATTTTTTAATTTTTTTAAGATTTAGGCACTTTCAAGTGGTATCGTAGGGTTTACGTTTTATAGTGCACTTTCCTATTATAGAGTTTTAGTGGTTTAGGAACTTTCATAGGGTACCCTAGGATTTAGGCATTTTCATAGGGTATCTTAGGATTTAGGCATTTTGATAGGATATCCTAGGGTTTTAGGCACTTTTCATAGGGTACAGGGTTTAGGTTTTAGGATACACTTTTCTATTATAGGTTTTAGTGGTTTATGCACTTTTATAGAGTAACCTAGGATTTTAGGCACTTTTATAGGATACCCGTAGGATTTTATAGGGTATCGTAGGATTTTAGGCTCTTTCATAGGTTACTTTAGGATTTTAGGCACTTTTATAGGGTACAAATTTTTTTTTGGTACGGTAAAAAAAAAGAAAAAAAGACTGGATATGCTATAAATTTATTTTGATGGATTAATGGGGTTACAAATCCTTTGTCAAGGACTTTTGAACAAGTCTCCCTTCAAAAAATTACCAACATATGCAGCGACCCATAGTGCAAATTGGCATGTCTGATTCCCTCTCTATAATACTCAACTATTCGAAGATCTTGAATATGTTGAACGCTTGAAAAAGCATTGAAATTATACAGCGGAAATACCATGAAGCACCAATTCTAAACTCATTAAACCAAAAAAGATAAAAAAAAAAAAAAAAAAAAAACCAGATCTTGAGTTTGATGCCGCAACAGTTGAAAGCCAATTCTGCTGTTGTGCTTGAGAGAAAGAAGAAGCCAATTCTGCTGTTGTGCTTGAGAGAAAGAAGACAAAAACTGGAGCTAGAACTATATTACGAAAATTGCATTCGGATCCCGGGAACATGGTGTAATACACAATCAAATGCCCAAGGCCTCAATATTGTAAGAATCACTGCATGGACGATGATCAAGGTGATAAAACTACAAAACTTCCCAACCAACAGGGCTTTGTAATCATAGAAACAGGTAGGGAAGAGCATTTGCAACCGGTTGCCTAAATTGAGGATGTGCCGGTCAACATAGCCCCTCTGGAACTCAATCGCTTCAGTCAAACTTTCTGTCAAACGTAAATCAAGCTTCCCCAAGGTTGTCAACAAAATCAAACCATATAAGTCATGCCCACCTGTATCAGCTGCGAGTGGGGAACGCTCAAATTTGCAACCCCCCTCCTGCAGTTTTTTCTCAAGAAAGCATAAAAATAATTAATGACCAGCTTCTTAATGAACCAGGAATCCTTTCTTGCCCTAATATCCCCATGGCCGAGAAGATAAACAACACCCGATTCCTTGGCCTTTCTAATGAAAGAGAGTTCTTTTTCGAGACTATCCTCTGGATCGGGCATAATGGGGTCCATGGGAGGCTCTAGTGGCTTCCCTTCACCAGAAGTGCTCGCTTCTGAGGTGGGTTGACTTGTGTTTTTTATGTATTCATCCAGGAGAGGGACACCGAGTGAATACACACTACCGTTTGGAGCTACGAGAACTCTGGAGATAGATTGCTCATCTTCTAAATCTGAGTCTTCGTCTCCATCGCTCTCCAGTGAGCGCTCCTGGGCTTCTCTGCGAATGAATTTTTCAAGGCTCTCAATCAACAGCTGCTCAAATGTCTGGTGACTCTCTTTGCGAACATCCTTGTAACCGTACCTGTTAACAAAGTGGTCGTTTTGATTTGCAAGGTGCAAGCATCGGACTAAAAGGAGAAAATATTTGTAGATAGTTGAATGTGTATAAGACGATGCTTCCACAAAGACTAATTTCTTCAAGAGAGAGAGAGACTAGCAGTTCATGGTATGCATGGGTCATGTCCACATGTTTGGGCTCTCACTATATGAGGCAGCTTTTAGGCTAAAATAGAGAAGGCAGACAAGTGAACTTATTGGAGCTAAAAAAGCCAAAAGCCTGGTAGTTTAGACAAGCCAAACAAGGAATAGAAGAAACGAATTATGGATACACACTACCCATTATTAAGCACACATGGCATGCAAAAACAAGAAAAGTATCTTCTATGACAAACTGGGGTCAAGCGTGCATGGATGAATAGTTCATCACTTCAATTTCAAGAGTCAAGACCATGGGCTGTCCTATGAATAGGGACCCCAAAAGGATAAGTTCGTATAGCATGGGTATAGTACTTGTAGTAGGTTTAGGACAGTGGAGAGAAAAAGTATTAGACTTGGAGAAACTGATAATATTCACCTGGCAATGCAACGAAATATGTGGTAGTTTTTTGGGCAGACACGCCGGAACAGGAACCTTTCACTTTGAGGCACTACGGGAACAGGAACACACTTGATGCATACAAAAATGATCATTGAATGGACAGCCGGAAGAGTGGTCAAGAAATGTCCAAATATTGCAGGTACGCCCTTCACTAGCTCATTGTAAAGCAACCCAATGCCAGGAGCTCTAATAGTTCCAAGATTACAACCCAGTTCCCGCATCAAATCCATCGACAACTTTTTCTTGACTTCAGTTTCATACTTAAGCTTGCTTCCATAATTCCAGATGTACATTATAAGAAACATAACTATGGCAAAAACCAATATGATCCAACTTCCATCTCCCACGCTTCCTAAAACTGACGAGAAGAATACCAATTCCATCCCCAAGAGAATAACAACAAAACTCAACACAATAATGATGTTTATCTGCCATATAAGAAGCATAACAAGGGTTACTAAGATAGTAGTCATCATCATGACTCCAAGCTCGGCGATGCCTGTGAAGAAGAATCAACATCAGAGAAGAAAAAGGCACAAATGTCTCTAGGAAGAGACGATATTTATCTTACGCAGAGATATATGTAGCCAGCATAGTTTATTTATGAGTCATATAAGGCACCTAAAAAAATAACAATGACAAACAAAATGAAAAATAAAAAGTGCTGATGCACAGAACAAGAAACATGGAAACATGGTGAGGGGTTTCAGTGCTTAATGCTGTAACAGACATATTACTCCCGTTGAAGACCAAGAAATATGGAAAGGGGCATAGCTGTGTCAGATACTAGTTTAAAAGTATCATATTGATATTAAAAACCGGATGTGCTTCGGACACTTGGGGACCTTCATGGCCAGCACTTCAACATAAAACATACATGAACAACATTTTGTTTGTCCATCCGAGGAGTTCCAACTTTAGGGGATATGAAACGCCGTATTCCATATGTCCGTGATTGTGCTTCATATGGAGCGACTTTTTGATAAACATAAATGGTGATTTTTTGATAAACGAAAATGGTGTCCTATTTTAGCAGACCAGAACTGATCACAGTACATGCATTTGTATCGGTTGATATTTCTCTGGTGACTAACAAGGGCATTTTCACCTATAGATAGCTGAGAAGTGTAGATAATGAATTCATCTTTGACTTTAAATTGTTAGATTCTCAGTGATTTAACAAGATAGGGCTTAGGCTCCGCAGGGGCCTTCTTCTTTCTTGTTCATTACCATAACGCATGTGTTGAAGAAAGCTGAATGGCAGGGGGAAGAGGCATGCTCAGGGATTTAAGATATGCACAGTCAAAGAAGATTCAGTGCCCTTTCTTGTCTCCGTTTATGCTATTGAAAAAATTATTTCCTATTGTCTGTGAGGACTGAGGCATCTTTGTTGCATTGTTATAGCTTGCTTACAGTGTCACACAAATACAAGTATAAACCTGCATATATAATTCAAGCCAACAGATGAAACTCCTACAACGAAAATGCTTTGCTACTTGCAGTAAGAAAACTATATTTCAATACATGCCTGAAGCATTTCTCCAGACCCTAAATAATTTCCAGTTGTTCTCCATGTAACTTAGTTCCCAAGGAAAATTTAGAATGAAAAACATATACGAATAAGGCTACTTGTTGGAAACTGAACAACAGAATAAATTGAAACTCGTAGGAAACAGAGAACAAGTATTACCATAAGCATTTCCCATCTCATTAATGCCTGAAATACAGCAGACAACCACTACGGAAAATACCAGCAGAAACCAGTTTATGACTGGTATATAAATCTGACCCATGAATTTCCGGGATGTATGAATGATTTTAAGGCGAGGGAAACAACCAAGGGCTGTTGATTGCTTGATACAAGAAAATGTTGCCGTTGTCATTGCCCTACTTGCTATTAAGGCGGCAATATTAGCAATGAGGACGACTGGCCAGAAGACACCACCTGCAGATAGAATGTATCCAGCTTATTAAAATTTAAGAAATGAGTTCAAATATGACTTACCTAATTGAAACAGCAACTTCCCGAAATGTAAGGGACTGATGGAGAGCTGTGCGTTCCGAAGAAAAATGCATGACTACTACATACAAACTGTATCTAAGCATTAGGGATTATTATATTACATAGATCTTCCAAACAGATAACATAGCCCAAAGTGAAGGGGAAAAAAATGCAAGACCTTTCGAATTGAAAGAGAGAAAGGATGAACCTGACCTGGAACAGAAGAAAAGAAAATTTCTGTTGTATCACTATAATTGTCCATAAGGTATGCAGCTTGACCCAGATATCCCAACAGGAGGCAAGGCAGTACAAGGAACACAAAGGTAAGCTGCAAACAACAAATATAGATTTCTAAGTAATTAATCAAATCACAGCAGAGTAGTGATGGAGAAAAGAACTCTTGGGTTTGCATATTTGTCATTATAATATCCCAAATGAAACATATCATAGAGCTAATCTGCTTTACCTGAACTGATCTCACAGAAAAGTAGCAGAGATCTGCAAACATTGCCTCTGAACCTGAATAAGAAGCGTCCATGAGAATAAGAAAAGATAAAATGGAAAATTGTAATTTAAAACAGTGAGGAAATCGGATATGCCATGCACCAAATGAAGGTAGGCACAAAGACTCAGTCATGGAAGTAAAAACTGACATCAGCGTACACAAGATGCACGCGCAGAAGTCTACAATCACTGGAAACAGAAAACTAAAAGATGACAAATATTAGGGGTTGGGGGTCGGATATATGAATCATTTTCCTCACTTCCGCTCTCTCAAAATCTTGACTTTTCATATGTTCCTACACCTCAACCATTTATTTCCACTAATATTGCTCCTCTACATTTTTTGACTTTCAGTTTTCTTCTGCACTTATTGATAGAAATAGTGTTTGGTGTTCACGGCTTGACATATTTAATCATTGGTTAGCAATTTGCCCTTTTCTTTCTTTTTGGCAGGTATTTTTGGTTAAGATATTGAGGGAGAATCTCGGTTACAAATTAACAACCTTAAAGGCGATGAGGTAACAGTAAGGGGGGAAATTTCTGTTCACTAAACAGTTGGGGAGCCAATTTAACAACATTGAGAGCAGAGTAGCAGAGATGCAAAACCAAACTAGTTGCTGTCATGTTTTGCATAACACTCTTCCTCTCCGTCACAAAAAGAGGAATCCTCAGTTAACAAGTCATACTCCTAGGCATTCACAATATCAAGCTTAAAATCAGACACCAAGTACCATTCTACGTTCTACAGACCACACTGTAATTCACTACAAGCACCACATCGAAGACCTGTACACCCCAGAGCCTTTTTGTCCAACCTACATGAATCCAACTGTGCCTTGCTTGCCATTAAACTCATCGCTTCTGGAACTGGGACTGATGTGACTCCTTTTGCGACTGATGTACCTTCAAAAACTATATCTGATGCGCCACAAATCATAGACTCTGTTCTGACTCAGGGGTATTAAAGTTAGGAAAGAGGCGATTTTTCTCGCCCAGGAGAGAGGGTCTGCCTGCATATGGAGATTTGAAAGGGTAACTCGTGTTCTTTTTCTTTACTACACAAAGAACCTCTCGCGCTAGAAGAACAGAGGTGACTTTGTACTCTCTAAGGATGCATGAATAGACAGGTCAATCAAATGCTGGCATGGGCAGCACCGATTTCATCATTGTTCTTGCTCATGTAGGGGAAGGCTCCTCTCACTGGATGCATGGACTTACACAAAGTGGCCGTATAGGCTGGGCCTTTGCGGATAATTATTCCCGCTTTTTTAGCTCTGAACGATAAACGTGAAGTCCTTTAAAACTTCTTCTATAGCTATTCTTAAATAACAGTATGGGGACCTCTTTCTTAGGGCTTTGCAGCTCTTATCTTCCTTAGTGACCTTTACCTTTTTCAAGAGGGCTTTTTGAAGCTTAAAAAAACGGCTAGTGCAAAAGTGCTAGCTAAGACGAGGCAGCTAGGTTGAAGTCAAGATCAAATAAGATTAACGGGAATAGTTGAGGCTCAGCATCTCGCACTTCAGAGTCATCACCTGCAACTACCCTTTATCATCAGGTTGGTTCACAGCTCATTATCTCCACATTGATGAAGGAAAAGTACCAAATGTTCGAATGGCTTTCCTTCTCTATCGTACACTTGAAAATAGGAAATTACATATTCTGGTGGATAAATATGTTAATCCGATCAAGATGTGAAATAACCGCACTCAAAGAGAGGAAAAGCAGGCCTTGTTTGGTCCTCTGGAGTTCCACAGTTGGTCGGAATCTAATTCTTGTGCATCGTTGGATGTATCCTAAGGTGAATTGGCCTATCTATCTCTCATTTTTCAACCACACCCTTAGCTACCCTCCTCTATAAAAGCATCACCTCTTTATTGCCAACTTCTTCAGGCAATTCCCCCATTTCTTAGTTTGTCACAAGTTTCCCAAAAATCATCAGTACCTTGGCTATGAAATTCTTCCCCTGGCTCATAAACTCCTTTTGGTTAGGCACAACGCCTCTTTCAATCCCTTAGGTCAGATCACCCCTTCCCGTTAAGGTTAGTAATCTCCCCTAGTTGACTCTTCAAGCATCGAGGTTAGCAGTCTCCCTCGTAACTGCATGCATTTCCAACCTTCACGCAGCACATCTTCCCTTATCCGGATGACGGCCCTCCTTTAGTGTAGATGTCCTTCTGTTTGGGGCTACCCGCTTGTTTGTGTATGCTTGCATCTTTCTTATCAAGCATTCTCTAATGGTCTATCTGTCCGTGCTCTTGTAGGCACCATGCCTCAACGAGTAAAGTTGGGAATGAGGATCTTATAAGAGAATTATCTACTGAGGCAAATCCCAATACAGTCGCAATGTCACCATTTTCAGGATTGAGGTAATTTTGCCTTTCGTCTACAACTTTGAGAGATGGGCAGAGCACATGTCCGCAGAAGACACTCTTGCTTTCCAGTGTTAGTATTAGAACATTTTGTCATTGATTGTTAAGTATCAGGGTACACTACACTATCTATTGATCAAAGCCTTGATCCACTTTTGGGATAGGAACACCGCATGGTTTCAATTCGGGAATTTTGAGCTTGCACCTACCTTAGAGGAATTCTCCCACTCTTGGAACTCCTGCATGACTGCAAGAAGTTGGCAACACTCGTCCTCTCCGTCACGTTGCTGTTTGCACGAGGGATCGCCCAACAAATGCTCATTAAATTTCATATAGAAGTACTTCACCGCGGAGGCAGGTTTTCCTTCTAATATGGGTATTTTCCAGACCAGTTTGAATTCCATAGTCCATACAACTTTCAAAACAAAAGTGTTCGTCACATGATTGTGTTATGTCAAATTACTAATGCATTTGACAACAATGTGACTACGAGCCAGATTCAACTCCTTAAAATAAAAGACAGAAGGTAGAATTCTTCTTATGCTTCATAGCAAGGAGCTCCTAAAATGGCCGCTCCTATACCTTAGGAGGGCGATTCTGCACTCCCAACTAAGGAGCTTGACGGGAGCCCGCTCCCATTGAGAAGGGAGTTTTTGCGCGATACCAGTATATAGGAAAAACAATAATTTAAATTGGTCTTCGATTGCTTATATATATATATATATATATATACACACACATATACAAGGAGCTTCCAATAAGGGCCCCTTATTTAACTTACCATGTGGACCTCATTGTTCCCGAGGTAATTTTAACAATCCAAACCGATATTTTATGATTTCTCGCGGCAACCCTTAAAAACACGTTTTAAAAACATTGAGCGGTTTGGATCGTCGAAATTAGGTCCGCAAACACGAAAATTGGCTAGGTCCGCATGGAAAAGTTCAATAAGGGGCCCTTATTACACGTTGCTTTCACGCTCCCAAACTTGGGAGCTTCTATATTCCCAGCTCCCACGCTTCTGCTCCCGCTCCCGCTTCGTGCAACTAAGTTCTTACGTAGTTGGATGAAGTGAGATGTGTCTGTGTATCATAAACGGCTTTCGTAATCCAGAAATATCAAAAAGAAACTCTAATAAGCAAGACTTTGATCGACACTCGATCAGAAGCATAACTTTTACGCATTGCCCCCATATCTCAGAAAAACAAGATGTTCTAGAAAAGAACAAAACTAAATAAAAAAGACCTATAAGAAAAACAATGGAAACAAGTAGACGTCTAGGTTCAGCCAAAGGAAAGCCCAAATCTAAAGTTGGTCCCATTTCCCCATAAATCCACAAAAGAATATTAAGATCCCAGATCCAGAAGATCAGAATTTCCAGAATCCTGGTTTACCTGTAGCACACAGAAGACATCCCCCAAGTGCATACCAACCCTTAGTTGTGTTCCTCTTGAAAAAGAGATAGATGTGAACAGGATTAAATGCCTTCAAGACGCTGCTGTCATATGTTACAAGGTTGTAGATGCCAATGGCCCCAAGAGAACAAAACCATATGAATAAAGCAGGACCAACTGCAAGCCCAACTTTGCTCGTCCCATACCTCTGCAAACTGAATAAAATCACAAGAAATGCGACCGAAATCATCACCACTTGATCTGCGAACAAAATCACAAAATAATGAAAGCTGGTTAATATGAACAGAGGTGATGTGATACAGTACCATAGGTACCTAACACTAGCACACCCAAAATGTATCACAGCTGAAAGACGCATTAGTATCTTAAACATGTGTCAAAAAACGGAAAAACATGTGTCAGCAGACATAAAAACATGTGTCAGAAGACGGAAAACCAACAGCTTCTGCCTTAGGTTGTAAGCCCCTTTCAACTGCAACCACAGCATGATAGATCGTAGGCTTTCAAATCCTCAATCTCGTTTGGATATCGAGTTCCAATAACACTAGAACCTACCTCGTATCAACGCTTGTCCTTGTTTTGTTTGTTCCATTTTTTAATTGACAAAAGGTACTATTATCAAGCCATTTCTTTTATTGCAATGGTAACACAAAATGTTGGAATTCTCACTTCAATTAGGTTGATTGGAAAAAAGAAAATTACAGAACAGAACAGAACAAAATGAGAGGTAATATAGAAGGCAATCAGTACCTATGCACCTAAACCAAGAATCAGATGGGCAAACCACCATAGTTTTCTAGAAGGATAGGCAAGTTTAAAGTAAAAAAAGAGTGTTTAGAAGTTCCAAAATCTAGAATCGGTGGCGAGGAATAATAGCAGACCATATTTAGTTCCAATTGAATAACTCACGAATTCTGGTGGACTGCACCAACACACTCTTATGAAAAATTAAGCTTTCGATGCTTATCTTGACCTAATGCTAACTTTACCAATGTATTCTTTGTCCTTTGCACCTGTGATTGGGAAATATTATCAACAGAATCAAGAATTCCAACATGTCAGACTTCAAATAGTACCGGTCTGACATGCCGACTATATAACAAGCACAAAAGTAAATTAAGCAAGTAATTAAAATAAACAACTGATGATTGTCGTAGGTTCGCTTATTCAATCAACATATCAAGTCACCTTGCTCAATCGCAGATACTCCAACTTTCAAACCACCAACAGCAGACACCACTGCATCAAGTAAAAAACAAGAATAAGACCAATGACATCAACTTCAAAAGATGGTGCCGGCACATTTCAAGATCCTAAGGCTCCTGCCACCATTGTAAGCCTTTAAAGCAATTGTTTGCTCATTGCCAAACCAAACAAAACTAGCTTACAACTGACAAAGCAACAGGTGATCCAATCTTTCATCTTTATTGCGTCAGAAATAGTGGCCACCAAAAAAAAAAAAACAGAAACAGACATAACAACTTCCTTTGTCCTTCCAGTTTTAACATTTATCACCAGATCCTCCAGCAGCACACAACAAAACAATAAGGGAACAGCGGTAATAAATAACCTGACATGGCTGGCGTAACAACCCCGTCCGCTATGACCATAGAAGTACCAGCAAGCACTAATATCAGGAGCAGTTTTTTCAGTGTCAGAGATGTTTCAAGTCGTTCCTTTATTTTTAGCGACCGCTCAAGTTCTGGAGATGGCACCTTTAGTCTGAAGCTTGAAATGCGTGCATCAGACGGTAGTTGATTTGGGAGAAGACTGACCTTAGCATGCCGACAAATTAACGAATACAAAGCAAATGTACCACCTGCAGTGTTTATTTACACAAAAGTACTTGTTCACTTGCACCACAAAGAGAAACAAATGTAGAAGATAACCATGGACATGAATCATTTAAAAAGGAGACATAAAATGGAAAGCTTCACTTCATCATCCAGCGTACCTTCACCATCATCATTGGCCCACAAAACTATAAGGACATACTTAACCAGTGGGATCAAAATTAATGTGTATAAGACCAGAGACAATGCTCCAATAACATCTTCATTTCCATTGACAGGGGCCTTGCTAAACATCACACTGAATGTATACAATGGACTCGTTCCAACATCACCAAAAACAACCCCAAGTGTCTGAAAAGCCAGTATGATTCTCCTTCCCATATTGATATCCTGCAATAATAGTTTAAGATTAAAACCCACACACGGTACTACGCCTCCACATTAAATGTCCCAAGTCCTAACATATTTATCTGCAATTAGCATTCCTGATAAAGTTATATGATTCAACAAAACCATACAGGATGAAGGAAATGTGCAAATAAAACAATTACAGGATGAACAGGGAGCAACAGAAGCAATACGCAGCGTACTTTTGATAGACTAGAAAGTCTGTAAAATACCATAAACTCTAGGTTCATTGCTTTCCTCGGATATTCAGATATGACAATCTAATGATCCAAGTAATAACTGCCAAATAATCTAAAAGAGAAAATTAACTTCTTCCAGTGAGCCAAGAGCATGTATATCTAAGACGACTAGCCTCTGGCAGTGATGGTCACCCCATTGACCCATGTTACCCAACTTCTTTAAAGATCCAAAGTCATATGATGAAATGGAGCACTTCCTTAATAAAAGAGAGTGTTATCTCTTATTTTACTTCCAATGAATCTTAGCCCGCCTCGGTTTTCTTTACCGCTTAATGGCATAACCGAAGTCAAAGGTTGAATTAGCTGAACTGAGGAACCACAGCCAAGTGTGAGACCCTGCTTTTCTGCTGGAACGGACGTGTTGTAGGCCCATCAAGTATGTTCTGGTAATTTTGGCCTGAAACAGAAAAGCAAGCTCCCCCCGGGCTAAGCAATCCAAAAGGCTTGCTAATTTAGCTATTGCTATCGTGCACCACATTTGGCACAATGTTTCACAATAGCTCAAGTTTAGCAAGACCACTTCTCCCTAAATCTCCAATCATTGGGCCCACCTAGATCGTTGCAACATTATGGATATTTAGCAATTCGCTAGTATTCATTGTCGAATTACACCAACAGCTTATTCATTCATGAGATATCCAACCATTGGAGATGCGCTGACAAATATATACAGAAATAGCTCATTTCTTAGTGATATTTAGCAATTCGTCTCTACTCATTGTTGAATTACAGCAATAGCCAATATATTTATGATCCAACCATTAGACATGCTCCAACACTACAATTATCCTCATTTTTTACTTTCCTCCCGAAACAACCAAACTGCAACATTAAGGTTTTTTGTTACTTATTTTTCTTATAAAAAAATCAGGAGGCTGAGGGGTACCTTGAGTTCTACCGAGTAGCAGTAGTAGAAGAGTTTCATATTCTTCAAGGCTCTCTCAATGCATTTCTTTTCCTATTCCAATCTCTACGATAATGAATTTTTCTTTCCCGATCAAAAAGAAAACAATCAAACCTCAAACAACCACTATGCACAGTGCATTACAGTTCGCAATTGACTAAACAGAACTAAGTCCGCGTAAAATAGAGCAAAAGCAAACAGTAAATTAAACTAAACACGTAGTCGTTTAACAATTAGCTTGCCCTCGCGCATTTAGGATAAAAAGTGCTTTCACCCTTGCACTCTCGCTTACGAACAGGCATAATGTGACTTAGTAAAAAAAACCAAATCCAAGTAAATCAAGGATAAAGCACATTTAAGTTAATTAAGCCGAATTAGTTCCAGAAAAGCACCTCGTACTCGTTCCTATGTGCACCAGGGACCTCAAGTGCTTCGACATCGAAGGAATCGATCCGAGGCCCGGTCCGTACCAGTCTCTGCTCGGCATTATCATCGTCGTCAGAGTCCACCCCCACCCGCGGCGTCGAATCATCGTCGTCCTCGTACTCGTCCTCGACATCGTCATCGTCATCGTCGTCCTGGAACACCCACCGTGATTCCACTGAATCCATCGACGACAGTCTCCCCCCGCCGTTCTCCGTCCTCTGCCCCTCCGACCCTCCCTCCTCCGCCATTCTTCTCTCTCCCCCTCCCTCGATTATAACACAGGGCTCAAGCTGAGATCAGGTGATTTCTTCCATTTCGAGAGGGAAACACAGTGCAGGAAGTGATGGTTTGATTGGGTGGAAACAAACCCTAGATGTGGGATCGAAGGTGTGTGATTGGTTGGATACTGAGAGAGAGTGCTGTGGATGTTTCTGTCAGTTAAAAATAAAAAGAAAGAAAAAAGGGTAATGAATACTTATAAAGGGTGCGGTTTGTGCGCGTGTGTCAATCAATTGTCTTTAGGCGTGGGATGTTTTGGATCTCGGCGTCATCTGGCGCTTTGGGAGGCCGTAGTTGGTGTAACAGTAGCGGCGGTGGTACTATTCTGCGCTGGTTGGATAAGTGCGCACCCGTGCTGGCGACTGTAAAGGAAAGGGACCATTGGGAAAATGATTTGCTCCCTTGTTTGTAGTACGGAGTAGTTTATTACAAACTACTGTACTAATATCTCTATCCTGTTAATCAACAAAAAAAAAATCTCTATCCCTATATTTCGTTGTCTGTGTTTTTCGCTTCAACAAATTTTTTATTTACTTTTTACTTTTTGATTGTACTATACTGCATACTTCTATTCAAAAGGTATAAAAAAATTTTGTTAAAAAGTAAAAAAAAAAAACAAATCTCTCTATCCCAGTGTTTCGTCGTCTAGGTTTTTTGTCTTTAATAATAATTTTTAATTTATATTTTACCTTTTGTTTGTATACTATGTACCTCTATTTAAAAAATAAAAATAAAAATTGTTAAAAAAAATTAGCTAAAGACGAATAAATTACGCAACCATATACAAAACTATTACTCCTACATACCACCAAAACTTTTCTCAGGACTACCAACCATAGGTACCGGCCACTAAGACGGTATTGCTAACCTTCGCCTAATAGCCTACCAGTAAATCCATAGGTACCGACTACCCATGCACGGATAGGGTACAAACGGCGTGTGGATCCCACACAAGTAATCCGAAATGTTCATTCATCTTAGAACAATTTTTCCACGCGAGAAATCAGCTCAATCCGATATGTCCAAGTGGGCCCCATATGCAGTCTGTACCCCAACTGTGCATGGGTGGTCAGTACCTATAGAACGGTTGAATAGCCTACCTAGAGATGGTGATTGGCAACCCAACTCAACCCGTCCACTTATAACCCAATCCAACCCGCCCATATTGTAATATGGGTTGAACCCACATTAACCCATACTTACATGGCTTTGGTTGGGTTGAAAATTGGTTCAAAATGAGTTGTCCTAAGGGTGAGTAAATGGATCACTTGCACCTTATCATTCCCGTTTTGTTTCCAATTTTCTCTCTCTCTCTCTCTCTCTCTCTCTCTCTCTCTCTCTCTCTCTCTCTCTCTCTCTCTCTCTCTCTCTCTCTCTCTCTCTATATATA
>JAXBDA010003897.1:0-31841 GCA_036023075.1 Gaultheria prostrata | reverse complement strand
GGGGGGGGGGGGGGGAGTTTCCACATCACCATCACCAAATTTAGCACTTTTAAGCTCAGCTTGGCTCGAAAACACTCGATTTGTTTTTATAAGCTTGACTATTTTACAAAGACTCGTTATGTAAATTAGTTAAGATCGCCCCGTTTACAAATGAGAAAATCACGAGCTAAAGTTCTATACTCGTTTAGTACATGAGCCGATTCCAAACACTAGAAAGCTTTGTCGAGCTCAGATTGCACTCCTAGCAGCAGTATAACATGAATGGTGCGTCATGGGGGTGTAACGGATTGGACGGGCGTGGTGAATGGGTGACAACTGTCTTCACGTAGTTGTAACAGTAAGGGTGGTTAAGCATTTTCTAGCGTCATTCATCTACCTGCTCAAAAAAAATATCTACCTGCTCTCTCAAAACTCGCCATTAATTGGGAAGAAAATTCACTTTTGACATCGAATCTACTTACCACCTGTTCTCTTAATTTTCTTGTCTTACTTTATTTGCGTAAATTTTTTTACAAATTAGAGTTCGAGACGACTGTCTATCTTCTGATCTGAGCTATTTAAGGGGTTTTTTTTACTATAAATTGTTATTGAATTTTTTTTTCATCGTGAGCCGCACACGCACAACACGCTGTGCAGTACCCACCATGTTTGCTACAATTTTGGATGTACAACATGCACACTTTTTCCCCGGCCAGTAAATCCATAGGGTACAGATGATGAATGTGCAGATGGGGTACAGATGGACTCGGGAACCCACTTGTGGGTCATTTTCCGCGAGACCACTTGAAAAATTATTGCACGTGAAAAATTATTTTAAGATAAATGAACGATAATTTTATATGACCCACAAGTGGGTCCATGAGTCCATCTGTACCCCATCTATAGAGAGCAATTTTGTTGACCCTCCTTAAAAGAGAGTCAACAAAACCCTCCCTCCTATTGGTTGAATTGGTGTGGTCTCATCACTTTGTGATGTCATGCTTACCGAAAAGTGTATTGCATACATCACATTGTGATAAGCATGATATCACGAGACCCACATATTTCAACCAATAGGAGGAAGAATTTTGTTGACCCTCTTTTAAGAAGAGTCAACAAAGGAGGGTTAACAAAATTACGCTCCCCATCATATGTACATTCTTTATTTGTACGAATAGTGGGCCTGTTCCCCGGCATTTATCTCACCAGTGCATGCCAACACTGAGGAGTTTTGTCTGAGAAAACCACGTGAGTTTGCATGCAAAAGCAGAGGAATCTGACTTACTCATGGGCCCAAAACCAAAATCATCAGTAGCTCATAAACCCACGTACCCACACTCCAATTATTTACCAAACCTTCTCTGCTTTTTCAGTAGTAGGATTTTCGTATCAGTTGGTGGGCTCACCTGGCGACGAGGAAGGAGTTAGTATTTGAACTGAAGCTGAATTTTCATTAAAAATATTATTATTTTTATTATAATTTTGTTCCGTTAAATAGTAAAAATAATTAAAATAAAATAAAAAATCTTCTTGTTTTGCGTACTTGTCCAAAACGTTTTACATATTACCCCATCAGGCCGGTACTTAAAGGACTTAAATGTTCACACATTAATTTGAATAAAGGTACTTGAAGCCGTTTGACGTACATTAGCCCTAGCATGTCAGACAACTTACATGCATTGAACAATTTCTTTTCATGTATGTGTATTTTCCTCATGTTTCTAAGGCAGCTAATATGTTACTACTTTCTTATCCATTTTGTAAAACAGGGAGTACCGGACTTATCAGAATACGGGGACGTTTATGAACTAGGGTTCGGACTAGGGCCAGCTCAACCCCCAACTAGTGCCCTAGTCAAGAAAGAATACCAACGCAAAATCATCTACCAATTGTGCCCCCAAGAGGTATTATTAATCCCTAATTCCCTCCAATCAATTAATCTAAACTCCTTCAATTTCCCACTATTTCTACTAATGCCCCTCGATTTCAACAGGATTCCACTTTGGCCTCGATGCTTCTAAGACCAGGCCCTATAAAGGCACTGGTCTCTGCCCGATTTGAAGAGGGGGTCGATTGTGGTGATGAGGTCCCACGAGTTTACATCAGAACGACGCAGGATCGGGTGGTGAAGCCGGAGCAACAAGTGGAGATGATAAAGCGGTGGCCGCCGGCGGAGGTGTACGTTTTGGAGAGCGACCACAGCCCGTTTTTCTCCGCCCCGTTTCTGCTCTTCGGATTGCTTGTCAAGGCGGCGGCTTCCGTCGGGATTTATTAGTTGTTGTTTGCAATTGTTGAAAATAAACCCCACCTTTATTTGTAGTAATTGGTTTTTTCTGCTACAATAAAAAGTGCAATTAGTTTTCTTTGTGGATAAGAGACGTTTGGAATCGAAAGGCACAATATATTCTTGGTGATTTGGTGTGTAGTAAGCAAGGTTGTCAATCCCGTACCGTACCGGCCGGTACGTACCGGATTTGTCTAAAACCGGTAACTAGCACTCCAAATTCCGTCCCGCCCTCAATACCGGCCCTTACCGGACGGTTCCGGCTATTTCCGGAAAATACCGGACGGTACGGAGAAATGGTTGATTCCGGCCGAGATTTTGCAGTGGGCAATTTTGTATTTCTTTCGAGTCCCACCCGCGTTTTATCCTCTCCCCTCTTACATCGTCAAACCCATTTACCTTAATTCCTCTTCCATACATGTGCCTCCATCACTCTTATGGCTTCTCTCCCTCCGAAAATGGTTAGATCGGGACGAGAGAGAGAGTGATGGGAGAGACTCACCAGGCGCGGAAGCCGCCGCTCTGTTTTTCACTTTTTTGTTTCTTTGATCCGCCGCTTTGTTTCTGAACGTTGAAGTGGAGAAGGTAAAGTAGCGAAGAAGGTTTATTATGTGGAAGCCCTATAGTAACGACAATGACCAAACTGCCCTTCCTTACACGTGTTTTTCTTTTATCAACTCCCAAAATAGTCGTTTATTTGCAATTTTTGGTAGCTACTGGTGACTGGAGTTATCAAATAAAATAGAAATAAATAATGAGGAAGTATTTTTTTTGAGTTGAGTTGGATGAATTGGATAATACTATGCGAAAAATTATTAATTTATAATTATATATAATAATAGTAGCGCTAAATTCGAAACGGTACCGGTATTTGTCCGGTACCAGTATCGTACCATACCAGTAGGAAAACCGGTACCTAAGCCAGTACGAGATTCAGAACCTTGGTAGTAAGTGCTTTTAAGCTTGTCATCAAAGCCGGATTTGAGCTAAAGCTCCTAAAGTCACCGTCTTAGGCCTCCAATTGTGTACCAACTTTGAGGGGGACCAATTTTATAGGTCCATATAGTAATTAGGCAAATAAAAAATTTGAATTATTGTAATGGTTATGAATTTTGGGTACTTATGCTCTCAAATGATTATAATGACCTCATATAAAGTTTATTTTCTCTAAGTATTTTAAACTACTTGTAAAGTAGATTGAAGGCCTCGTCTGAAAAAGTTCGCTTTAGACTTTTCAAATGTTAGAGCCGGCCCTGTTTGTCATCGAAGTAATTGGCATTAAGTATTTGTTTCGATGAGAAAATTATAAAAGTGTAAAAGTGTGAATAATTGAAAGTAAAGTTGAAAGAATTGCTTGATCGAGGCTTCATTCGGCCTAGTATATCGCCGTGGGGAGCACCAGTTTTGTTTGTTAAGAAGAAGGATGGTTCTATGCGCATGTGTATCGATTATCGACAATTGAACAAGGTGACAGTTCGGAACCAATATCCATTGCCGAGGATAGATGATTTGTTTGATCAGTTGCACGGGGCTACGATATTTTCCAAGATAGATTTGAGATCAGGTTATCATCAGATTAAGGTAAGGGATTGTGATGTATCGAAGACAGCTTTTTGTACTAGATATGGTCATTATGAGTTTTTGGTAATGTTGTTCGGCTTGACCAATGCTCCAGCTGTTTTCATGGATTTGATGAATCGGGTGTTTCGGGAATTCTTGGATACCTTTGTTATTGTATTTATCGATGATATTCTGATTTACTCTCGCACAAAGGAGGAACATGAGGGTCATCTATGTATCGTGTTACAAGTCTTACGTGACAAACATCTATACGAGAAACTTAGTAAATGTGCTTTCTGGTTGGATCGTGTGGAATTCTTGGGGCATGTGATATTGAGCGATGGTATTTGTGTGGATCCTAAGAAGATAAAGGCGGTGGTAAATTGGGAAAGTCCTAAAAATGTTTCAGAGATTCGAAGCTTTCTTGGGTTAGCGGGTTACTATCGGAAATTTATTCAAGGCTTTTCTACTATCGCTTTACCAATGACAAGGTTGACTAGGAAGGGTGTGAAATTTTTGTGGTCTGATGAGTGTGAGAACAACTTTCAGGAGTTGAAGAAACGGTTAGTATCGGCTCCGATTCTTACAATTCCTATTGGCACAGAGGACTTGGTGGTTTACTGTGATGCTTCGTTACAAGGGTTGAGATGTGTCTTGATGCAGCGGGGTAAGGTTATTGCCTATGCTTCGAGACAGTTGAAAGTGCATGAATTGAATTATCCTACGCATGATTTGGAGTTGGCAGCGGTGGTCTTTGCACTTAAATTGTGGAGGCATTATCTGTATGGAGTTTCTTGTGAGATTTTCAGTGATCATCAGAATCTTCGTTACCTGTTTACACAGAAAGAGCTGAACTTGAGGCAGCGATGGTGGATGGAGCTTATTAAAGATTATGATTGTTCGATACATTATCATCCAGGTAAGGCTAATGTGGTTGTTGATGCATTAAGTCGAAAGACAGCGGGGAGGTTGGCTTGTATACAGTGTTCAAGAGTTTCAGCCTTCACAGAATTGAAACAGATGGGAGTAGAGTTTTCATTTGGAAGCAGTGGTGCTTTGTTGGCACGTTTCAATGTTTGACCTTTGTTCTTAGATCAGATCAGAGATGGGCAGCGGCAGGATCCTCATTTGGAGGAGATCAGACAGCGTGTACTTAAGGGTAAGCTTCCTGAATTTAGTGTTCGAGATGACGGAATGTTATTATACGGGGGAAGAATGTGTGTGCCTACCGACATGGTTTTAAAGAAGGGAATTTTGGATGAAGCTCATTGTTCTGCATATGCTTTACACCCGGGAAGTAAGAAATTATACCGGGATTTACGAGAACATTTTTGGTGGAGTGGAATGAAAAGAGAGATTGAGGAGTATGTGGCTAGTTGCGAGACTTGTCAACGAGTGAAGGCAGAGCATCAAAGACCGGCGGGTTTGTTACAGAGTCTACCTATACCGGAATGGAAATGGGAACATGTGACGATGGATTTTGTGATAGGTTTGCCGCGTTCAAAGGAAGGACATGATTCTATTTGGGTAGTTGTGGATCGATTAACGAAATCAGCTCACTTTATACCGATTAGGGCTACATACACTACTGATAAGTATGCTCAACTATATGTGGACGAGATCGTCAAATTTCATGGAGCACCTATGTCTATTGTTAGTGACAGAGATCCTAAATTTACTTCTAGATTCTGGAGTAGTTTGCAGCGAGCTATGGGAACATCATTGAAGTTTAGTACTGCATTTCATCCACAAACTGACGGTCAGTCGGAGCGGACTATACAGATTTTGGAGGATATGTTGAGGGCTAGCGTTTTAGACTTTGGAGGTGGATGGCATGAAAACTTATCTTTGGCAGAATTTGCTCATAATAACAGTTACCAAAGCAGTATTGGGATGCCACCGTATGAGGCCTTATATGGGAGAAAATGTAGAACACCGATTTGTTGGGATGATGTGGGCAAAAAGAGTATGTTGGCACGAGAGTTGGAACGACAAAGAGCCAAGGGGCAAACGTTGGATCCAGAAATAGTACAACAGACAGCTGATGGAGTTAGGTTGATAAGAGAACGGTTAAAAATTGCACAAAGCCGACAAAAGAGTTATGCGGATAAGCGAAGACGGGAATTGGAGTTTGCGGTTGGTGACTTTGTATTTCTTCGTGTTTCGCCATGGAAAGGAGTTATTCGGTTCCAAAAGAAAGGGAAGTTGGCTCCAAGATACATCGGACCATATGAAATAGTTGAGAGGGTGGGAGTTACAGCTTATCGATTGGCGTTACCGGTTGAGTTGGCTCGATTACATGACGTTTTTCATGTCTCCATGCTTCGGAAGTTTGTAGGAGATCCATCACTTATTTTGGGTTCTGAACCGTTGGAACTTTGTGAGGATATGTCCTACGAGGAGACACCAGTTGAGACTCTAGATTAGAAGGAACAAGTTTTACGCTCTAAGGTGATACCATATGTGAAAGTGTTGTGGAGGAATCACAAGGTTGAGGAGGCTACGTGGGAGGGCGAGGAGTTCATGAAACGAAAGTACCCACATTTGTTTCTAGACAGGTAAATCTTATTTCGGAACAAAATTTCCTAAGGGGGGGAGAGTTGTAATACCCGTCACGGATAAATAGAGTTTAATTTGCATTTTTAAGTTGATTTTGTGATATGGGCTAAAACCGTTAGAACTAATAGTTGGAGGGTTAAGTTGTAGTTTAGTGGTATTAAGGAAATATCTACATCGCTTATTTCTCCTGGTTCCTATTTTCATTGAGAGAGAGAGAGAGAGAGAGAGAGAGAGGAGGAGAAGAAGGAGAAACAAAGGGGAAAAACTAGGGTTTGTGCTATTTGTTTGGAATTAAAGCCTTAACTAGGTAACTCTTACTTCTTTGTGCTTGAATTCCTTAATTTGTTGTTGATTTCATGTCATAGATGGATTAATTTCAGTTGGCTTATGGTGTTGGGTTTGGTTCTTGAAGTTATAGAACTAATTATTTCGTGGGTTTGGTTGTAAACCACTGTTTGAGTTTGTGAATCTGGATTCTGACATGTTTTCACAAAATTATTTCGGGTACTTAGAAATTAAAGCTCGTAAATTTTTGATATTTTTACAGTAGATACCATGGTGTCTTGGATGTTGTGTAAAATTTTCAGAAAATAACTCGAAGCATAGAAAATATGAAAAATGGTTTACTGGACTGTGGTGGTGAAATTCGCAATGCAAACAGCACTGTCACTTCTTACGGGAACGGATATAATTTTGTCCAGGAAGCTCGGAATTTCAATCCAAATTTTGATTATGAAACTAGACTCGTATACCTTCGAGAATATGTATAGTTTGTGCCTTAGTTCCTGCCAGGATATAGCAGTTTTTGATTCAAAGTTGATGGACTTACTGAAACTGCAGATTCATGTTACTTTTTGCGTAGTTTCGAACAAGCATAACTTGGTCATCCGGACTCTGAATAGCGCAATTTATATGTCAAAAATTATGTACAGAAAGTCTACTTTCTGATGGTGGTGGTCTCATGGCCTAATTCAGAACCCATGGAAAAAAAATAGCCCAGATACGATGGGCTGGTTGTCATATTTCATACCGGTTTCGGAGTGTTGTTGCATCTTGACTTGTCTTCAATTGTGATGACCTTATAAGTTGTTTATGTTACATCGTTGTCTTTTTTATTATATGCGAAACATCTGTAGAAGCTCATAGACTAATATTGGTTGGTTTGTGGCTAGGTAAAGAGCCGGTCATTTGGGAGGTGCCAAAACCGTAGTTTGGCATACTTCGGTCGATTTTAAGGTGAGTGTGTTTGACATGATTATGTTCAATAAGATATAATCATGATGATGATGTTTTGTTGAGAAGGTGAATGTATATCATGTTAGTTGACGTGTTAACAGTTGATATGCATGCTTGTTGTGAGAAGTTGGTATCTGCGAAAGGGCTGTGGATTGGGTTACACCACGAGTAAGTTGTGCCACCTAATTACCGGTGATAGCTAGCGTGGTGTGCTCCCACAGTGACCTAGGATACATAGGATGTGGCAGACGTGTCACTGCATGTGTTGTGTTTATGTACTTGTTGTTGATCGAATGGTTATTTCCGCTATATTTTATTGAATATTTTCTATGTCTCACACACTCCTGGCTTTCCTTTGATTGCCAGATAGCAAGTGGCTTATGAGTGGGTCCACTACCGGTGATGTTTTTGGAGTCTCTTTTTGGGCTAATCTCGAGGACTTAGTTAGTCAAGTTGGTTTGTTTATAGTCAATCCAGTAGTAGTTAGTAGTTGGGTTGCAGCTAAGGATGTTTGAATACTTGAACTGCATGGGTTGTAATTAAGTGTTGTTTGTGACTTGACGTTTGAGGTTATGGTTTAACATTTACACTTTCATTTTTATGTTAGAAGTCTTCCGCTGTGTTTATTCTAAAGTTTTGTTGGGTAATAAGTTGGAATGTCACGTGTCCGCACCGACTCGGGCCACAGCGGGTGCCATTTGCGGGGCGGGGCTTGACAGGTATCGTGTCAGGTACGGATGGTGTGCGTGAGGTGTACGCGGGGCATGGAAGGCATGCCCCCCTCGCCTATAAATACGGCGCCCATCTACCTCACAAGGGGTTCTCTTCTGGAAGGTCGAGGATCCTGATCCTCCCTCTCTCTCTAGAATTTCCAGTTCACTTCTCCTTCTCCAGTCACTGATTTGACCGTCGGAGTGCCATCCCGGACAACCACCATCCGGGCTTGGCACTTATGCGGTTGTTCACATGTGTAGGTCTCCTTGTCGGGCCTGCAGCTAACGTCCCGGTGAGGTCCAGCCACCTCTCCACCCCTCCGTACCGAACCAGAAGGAGCAAAGGGGTAACTCCGGGGAAGCGCCCCCACAGGGATAAAATTACATTTGTTCTTAAGAAGATATATACGAATATAAGGAAAATACATTAGTATAACTTTAAATTTCTGTACATTATTCTCATTGTTTTGACAATTTTTGTTTGAGAGAAGTAAGGTATTCGCGATGTAGTCTAATTGCATGCTTGCTTTTAATTAGGTGAACCGAGGCCGAGGACATCTTGCATGCTTGCCTTCTGTTTTGGCGGTGCAGCCAACTGAGCACAAGTTTATTTGCCTTGTTGTTCCAGCAACCAGTGCCGCTACGATAACAGTTTTATTTGTTTAGTTGGATCATTTGCGTAGTGGTTCAATAAACTGCAACAATCTGAGTGGTGATAGTGTTGGGTTATGTATTTCCAAAACAAAGAGAGAACTTTTGTCCCACATTGGATAAATGATAAAACCTCAAAGGCTTTATAATAGACAACCCTTTAGTGGACTTATGAATGTGGCTAGACCCAAGGGAGGTCTCGCGCGCACACGAAATGGGTCGAGGTCCAGGCCAATTTGGGGAACTCGCTTCGGAAACCAGTTAACCGGGTGCGCGTTGCAAACCTCGTGCGCAGGGGGGGTGCAAATCTGCCAATTTAGGCCTCGCGCGCTCATAAGGAAAGCCCAACGTTTTGCTTAAATTCATAAACTATTTTTTGAAGTCAAAACTGAAATCTTTTCTTTATGGAAAGCTTTGATTTCTGATCACATAAAACGTGTGCAAAACGTGTGCAAAATCAGCTCGCTAATTGATTCAATTAGCACCCTAATTGATACCGTTTAATATGATTTAGTTTCCAAAAATTATTTTTTGACCGCTCCAGTTTTTGCTATAAAAAGGGAGCCCCACTCCATTGTTTTTCATCCCGAAAAATATACTCTCTTACACATACGTTTTCCCGAAAGCAAGAAGGTCGAAATAGTGTTTTGTAGTCGGTTTTCTTCGGTGCAGAGAAAACCGAGACAGAGGTGGTGATTTATGGGCTGTTTTATCTTGGGGACGGCGTGGTGTGTTGAACTGCTTGGACAATCTGGGCAGAGCCGCGAAACTTCTTAAAGAGAGCGACCTAGTCCGCGACTCAACCCAATCATAGCCATTATTCCGTTCGGTTTGTAATTTGTTTTCATACACAGATTTGAGGTAACAAGTTCCTTATTTTTCGAGCAATTGTTCCAACAATTTTAAGACGTATCAATCTGCCATGGACTCTGAAAATAGGATCTCTGCTCCCACCGCTGATATCAACAAGCCCTTCAAGTTTGAAGAACTCCATTTCAAACGGTGGAAGCAAAAACTATTTTTCTATCTCACAACTCAAAAACTTGCTGCTTACTGTAGTTCGGTTAAACCTGTTGTTGCTAATCCTGTCACCACTGAAATTACTAACGCGATAGCAAAATGGGTCGATGAGGATTTTTTGTGCAAGAACTATATTTTGAATGCGTTGGCTGATGATCTTTATGACTATTACTCATCTTTTGGGACGGCCAAAGAAATTTGGGATGCCCTACAGAAAAAGTATGATACGGAAGAGGCTGGGACTAAGAAATATGTTGTTAGTCGTTATTTGAAGTTCTCTATGGTTGATGAAAAATCCGTAGTTGCCCAGGCCCACGATTTACAGAAAATAGCTCATGAAATTGCTACTGAGGGTATGGCTATTTGTGAACAATTTCAGGTTGCTGTCCTTATTGATAAACTGCCTCCTAGCTGGAAAGATTTTAAGAAAAATCTCTACCACAAGACCAAAGAATTTTCCTTGGAGACTTTGATTGCTCGTCTCCATATTGAGGAGGAAGCCCGGAAACAAGATCTAGCTGAAGAGGTTCTGTTTGTCTCAAACAAGCAGAACCATAGCTCGGCTATTCTTAGGCCGAAAGGAAAGATTGTCAAGCCAAGCCAGAACCGGAACGGAAAAGCTATTCAGAACAAAAGGCTACCCCCTTCAGGAGGCCAGGCTCGAAACACTGACTCTGTCTTTGTATGTTACAATTGTAACAAGCCTGGTCATATGGCAAGAAATTGCAAGAACACCAGACGTCGCACTGGACCTCAGGCGAACTTGGTGGATGGAGAACCACTTGTGGCAATGATATCAGAAATTAATCTGATAAGTGGTTCAGAAGGGTGGTGGATAGACATGTCTGTTATGATCGTTCTTTGTTCAAGAGCTATTCCGAGGTTGATAAGAAAGTGTTGTTGGGTGACTCCCACACCACTAAGGTTCTTGGCACTGGTGAAGTTGATCTTAAGTTTACTTCTGGAAGGACTGTCACTCTGAAAGATGTCCTTCACACTCCAGAAATGAGGAAGAATCTTGTGTCTGGCTATCTCCTCAATAAAGCCGGATTTACCCAGACCTTAGGAGCAGACCAGTATACTCTTACTAAGAATAATATGTTTGTTGGAAAGGGTTATGCTGTTGATGGAATGTTTAAGCTTGATATTGATATTAATAAAATTGCATCTTCTTCTTATATCGTTTGTTCTGTTAATATGTGGCATTCTAGACTTTGTCATGTGAACAAGAGACTGATTAAGAATATGAGCAACTTAGGTCTTATTTCTAATATTTCCTTAAATGATTTTGAAAAGTGTGAATCATGTAGCCAAGCTAAGATCACGAAGAAACCTCATAAATCAATTTTTAAGGAAACAGAACTGTTAGACTTAATACATTCTGACATATGCGAGCTAGATGGAGTTCTTACTAGAAATGCACAGCGATATTTTATCACTTTTATTGATGACCATTCGAATTACACCTCTGTTTATTTGATAAAGCATAAGAGTGAAGCAATAAACATGTTTAAAATCTTTCTAAGTGAAGTTGAAAATCAGTTTCATAGAAAGATTGAGAGATTTCGTAGTGACAGAGGCTCTGAATATGATTCGAATGATTTCATTGCTTTATACAACTCTACTGGTATTATTCATGAAAAAACTGCTCCCTACTCACCCGAAATGAATGGAAAAGCAGAACGTAAGAATAGAACGTTATGTGAACTTGTAGTTGCCATCATGCTTAGTTCTGGTGCGGCTTCACATTGGTGGGGTGAAATTTTGTTAACTGTTTGCTATGTGCTAAATAGAATTCCTAATTCTAAGTCTTTGATTTCGCCTTATGAATTGTGGAAGAATAAGAAGCCCAATGTGTCTTATTTTAGAGTTTGGGGCTGTTTAGCATATGTTCGTATTCCTGACCCAAAAAGGTCAAAATTTGCTAGTAGAGCTTACGAATGTGTTTTCATTGGTTATGCTATGAACAGTAAAGCATATAAATTCTTCGATATCAATAATAAGGTGATTATAGATTCTATTGATGCTGGTTTTTATGAGGATAAATTTCCTTTTAAATTTAGAAATAGTGGGGGTGCGGAATCTAGTAGCAGAATACCTAGATTAGAAGGACCTAGAAATGAGAACTCTAGGAACACTACTATTGAACCAAGAAGGAGCAAGAGGGCTCGCATTTCAAAGGACTTTGGTCCTGACTTTGTATTTTCTTTGGAAGAGGATCCCTCTACACTTCAGGAAGCTCTGTCTACTCCGGATGCTGATTTTTGGCAAGAAGCCATTAATGATGAAATGGACTCACTAGAGACCAATAGAACATGGCAATTAGTAGACTTACCACCAGGTTGTAAAGCAATTGGTTGTAAATGGGTGCTTAAAAGGAAGTTAAAACCTGATGGTTCAGTAGATAAGTTTAAGGCTCGACTTGTAGCAAAGGGATATAGGCAAAGAGAGAACATTGATTTCTTTGACACGTATTCCCCTGTAACACGAACTACCTCTATTTGTGTTTTGATTGCTGTAGCTGCTATTCATAACTTAGTGGTACATCAAATGGATGTTAAAATTGCTTTCTTGAACGGTGACTTAGAAGAAGAGATTTACATAGACCAGCGCGAGGGTTTTGTTGTCCACGGCCAAGAACACAAAGTGTGTAAGTTAGTTAAATCTCTGTATGGCCTTAAACAAGCACCTAAGCAGTGGCATGAAAAATTCGATGATCTTCTTCTATCGAATGGTTTCAAGGTTAACGAAAGTGACAAATGCATATACTATAAATATGAGAATTCTGTGTGCACATTGATATGCTTATACGTCGATGATTTGCTAATATTTGGTTCTAGCTTATTTGTCGTTAATGAGACCAAATCTTTGCTCAGTAGTAATTTTGACATGAAAGATTTAGGAGAAGCTGATGTTATTTCGGGTATCAAAATCACTAGGTCAGAGAGTGGTATCTCACTAAGTCAAACTCATTATATTGAGAAAGTCTTGAAGAAATATAATTATTTTGACTGTAAACCTGTGTGTACCCCTTTTGATCCTGCTGTAAAGTTATTCAAGAACACAGGTGATAGTGTTAGACAATCTGAATATGCAAGTATTATTGGTAGTCTTCGGTATGCTACTGACTGTACTAGACCAGATATTGCATATGCTGTGGGTGTGTTGTACAGGTTCACTAGCCGACCTAGTATGGAACATTGGCATGCTATTGAAAGGGTAATGCGGTATTTGAAAAGGACCATGAATGTTGGGTTGCATTACTCTAGATATCCCGCTGTGTTGGAGGGATATAGTGATGCTGATTGGAATACCCTTTCAGATGACTCCAAGGCAACAAGTGGATATGTGTTCAATATAGCTTGTGGTGCAGTTTCTTGGAAATCTAAGAAACAGACTATACAGGCACAATCCACGATGGAGTCCGAGATGATAGCACTAGCTGCCGCTAGTGAAGAGGCAAGTTGGTTGAGAAACCTTCTGTTAGATATCCCTTTATGGGAGAGACCGATTCTGGCGATATTAGTTTACTGCGATAGTACCGCGGCTATTGCAAAAGTTCAGAACCGTTATTTTAACGGCAAGAGACGACAAATACGTCATAAACACAGTACAGTGAGAGAGTTCCTCACTACTGGAGCTGTTAGAGTGGATTATGTACGGACAGATGAGAACCTGGCTGATCCTTTGACGAAAGGACTAGCTCGAGAAAAGGTGTGGTTCACCTCGAAAGGGATGGGACTGATGCCTATTGATAAATGAGTCACTTGTGATGGATACCCAACCTATAGACTGGAGATCCCAAGAAATAGGTTCAAAGGGAAAAACAAGTCACATGGTGATATGATAAAAATCATGTTATAAAGAGTTTCACTCTTAAGTCTATCCCTAAGAAGCATGACATCCTGTAGCGTGGGAGGTTGTGTCATTTTGTGACACTTAATGAGTTCTATAGCTCTATGTGGAGTGGAGTACCTAGACTACATGAGTACTCTTGATAGACTCACCTATATGAATGTTGAAGGGTGGCCGCTTCTCGGGAATTTGGCAAACTCTCTAGGTCATTCATGAAACCGGGATATAAGCACATGGCCGTAAAGTGCTGGCTTTCGAACATTACACTAAGTGGAGTTGTGTGTGTGGTGCATTCAACCTTAGAGTTCAAGACCACAAGTCACTCTAGTTTTACACTGAAGCACCGTCACTATGTAAAGGTTCAAGTCAAAAGACACCTTTGACTTGTGCACTTCTCCATACCTTCTTGCTCATTAAAATTGTTTTAAAAATACAAGTGGGGGATTGTTGGGTTATGTATTTCCAAAACAAAGAGAGAAGTTTTGTCCCACATTGGATAAATGATAAAACCTCAAAGGCTTTATAATAGACAACCTTTTAGTGGACTTATGAATGTGGCTAGACCCAAGGGAGGTCTCGCGCGCACACGAAATGGGCCGAGGTCCAGGCCAATTTGGGGAACCCGCTCCGGAAACCAGTTAACCGGGTGCGCGTTGCGAACCTCGCGCTCAGGGGGGTGCAAATCCGCCAATTTAGGCCTCGCGCGCTCACAAGGGAAGCCCAACGTTTTGCTTAAATTCAGAAACTATTTTTTGAAGTCAAAACCAAAATCTTTTCTTTATGGAAAGCTTTGATTTCTGATCACATAAAACGTGTGCAAAACGTGTTTTAAAATCAGCTCGCTAATTGATTCAATTAGCACCCTAATTGATACCGTTTAATATGTTTTAGTTTCCGAAAATTATTTTTTGACCGTTCCAGTTTTTGCTATAAAAAGGGAGCTCCACTCCATTGTTTTTCATCCCGAAAAATATACTCTCTTACACATACGTTTTCCAGAAAGTAAGAAGGTCGAAATAGTATTTTGTAGTCGGTTTTCTTCGGTGCAGAGAAAACCGAGACAGAGGTGGTGATTTCTAGGCTGTTTTATCCTGGGGACGGCGTGGTGTGTGGAACTGCTTGCACAATCTGGGCAGAACCGCGAAACGTCTTAAAGAGAGCGACCTAGTTCGCGACTCAACCCAATCACAACCATTATTCCGTTCGGTTTGTAATCTGTTTTCATACACAGATTTGAGGTAACAAGTTCCTTATTTTTCGAGCAATTGTTCCAACAGATAGCTTGCTATTGTAGATGTAAATATAATGAAAAGAGTACAAATTATATTGGTTGATAGCAAATAGGGAAAGAGAGAGATGACCGTTGCAAATCTCCCACCTACTAACAGTAATGTAACAGAAGGGGTCAATGCAGTGGCTAACGGTTATAGATGAGGGGGTCTGTCTAGACGCTTTTAAACGTTAGAGGGTCTCCGTAGAAAAGAGGCATATATGAAGGGTTCTCCGTGGAATTTAACCTATTTTAAATTTTACAAGTACACGAGGCCGAACCAGAAATTAAAGTTTTCACTCTAAAACATTTGAAACCAACCGGGACTAAACCTAAACAGAACCAACTCTAAATTTTCCGATCAGTTTTTGCGGGGTCCATTCGGATATTGCTCAGGATATGAATTTTCTCCATTCATTGATATCCTGAACAAAGGATTTCATATCCACTCATATATATCCCGGTCAAACTCAAACAAACAAGGCCTCAAATATCTATAATATTTTTCATCATTTCGAAAACTTTGTATTATTGAGTGATAACTCGTACGCTTTTAATCGCACTCTACGCCGAGCAGTGATTGCGAGCTTCTATTTATTGGTCTATGACATTGCCTTTCGTTAATGCTATGGAAAATGCCCAACTTTATTTTAAAGCTAATCTTGGAACCTGATTACTTCCTCCGTACCATTTTGTTTGCCCATTATTCCTTTTGTCTCGTTTGTATCAATTGATTATATCTCTCAATCTATAATATTTTTCATGATTTCGAAAACTTTGTATTATAGAGCAAATTAAAATCTATCAAATAAAATCCATATTACATATTATTTAAAATCCAAAAAGATATAGGTAATAGACACAAAAGAGACGAAGAAATAATGGACAAACAAAATTGGACGGAGAGTAGATAATTTCGAATGGATGAGAATATTATTTTAACTATTAGCTTATATTGTATGCAAAGCATCCCCTTGGTTAACTTTATTTTCTTGTACTACTTATTAATGAACTCTTTGAATGAAAAGCCAAACTATGATATAGAAAGTGCTGCAGCTGCAGCTGATCATCAGCACAAACCAGAATACATTTAATTGAATTTGAAACCACAACAAGAACTAGCAAGATGTTTTCGGTCTTATGTCCAGCCTTCCAATCCGTGGTTCCTGATCAGGTGGTTGCTAAGGTTTTGACTGTTCAAGGCGTAGTTTCTGGCGTGGCACAGGTGGCTGCACCGGCTGTTCAGGGCATAGTTTCTGGCGTGTCACAGGTGGTAGCACCGGCTATCCAGGGTGTAGTTTCTGGCGTAGTTTCTACAACGACACAGGTGGTAGCACCAGCTGTCCAGGGTGTAGTTTCTGGCGCAGCACAGGTGGTTGCACCTGCTATTCAGGGCATAGTTTCTGGCGCGTCACAGGTGGTAGCACCGGCTATCCAGGGTGGAGTTTCTGGCGCAGCACAGGTGGTTGCACCTGCTGTTCAGGGCGTAGTTTCTGCAGCGACACAGGTGGTTGCTCCAGTTGTTGATCAAGTAGTTACTGCGGTTGTGCCTGTGCTAGCCTCGGCTGTTCCGGTGGTTTCTGAGGCTGTTCAGGCAGTTTCTGTTGCTGCACAGGTGGTTGCACCGGTTCTCCCGGGGGTTGCTGTGGTGTCTTTTGCTGGGTGGGGCCTAATTAATCTCGTATCATCACCAGGCTCTGGCTCAAAAGGGAAAATGATGAAAGCTCCTGGAAGTAGGCCTGTCAATGGACCGGATTTAATCCGAATCCGAATTCGATAACTCCAATCCTATAATCCGATAATCCGAATCAGGTAATTCAAATCGGATTGGGATTTTATTGGATTTTATCCGATAAGAATTCGATCCGAAATCAATTTTGAAATTTTTTTGAACTAAACACTTTTGGGGTCGTTAATTCACTTTGCAAGCCAAAACTTGTTAGAAAATGGCAAATTAATTTATCATGTGGCCGGACGTCCAAAGGTTATGGTTGACAATTTCCGATAGTAGAAAAATTATTTACTGACCAATCATATAACGCATGTAACAAGAGAACTACATTAACTTCAGAGTCCCGGAATTAGTTAAGGTGCGTGCAAGCTGGCCGGACATTTGGTTGTAAAAAAAAAGTCACAATATAATTAAGAGTAATACACCATGTTGTTCGTCATGCTCCACAAATTTCCTCAACGTAGTAGCAAATGAATATTTGTAAGAAGGGACCACACTTCGTTTTCTTCTAAACTGTGCTCACACTTAACAAATCCTGCCTTATGAAAGTGATGTAGGTAAAAATAAAAAAAATAAAAAAAAACGGATTGCACTCGGATTTTCGGATTGGATATCCGGTTTTGCGGATTCGGATTTTTTATTTTGGATTTTGCGAGTTCGGATTCGGATCGGATTCGGTCCATTGACAGGCCTACCTGGAAGGAACTACCGAATGCCGAGGACAGAATTTGAGAAATCCCCATCCGACTAGACCTTCGCAAGAAATAGGAATGGAATTCGTGGGATTTCCATTTCGATCCTAGCTTGCTGTTATTTTCCTTTCTTTTGATTAGCTGGTTTAGCTTGCTATGGTTTTCCTAAGGCGTTTACCATTGTACCACAACTCTGCTCTGGTCATGTAGGAGTTGGTTAATTGGTTAAGCTATATAATGTAATTGTTTCTACATGAAACTATTTTGTCCTACGTACGAATAATGCACGAACGGTGCATCTTGACTGTCCATTCGTGTTTTAGATGGTCCAGATTTAAAAAAAAACTCTCCCTTACATGAAAGAATTTTTTTTAAATCCGGACTGTTGATTCCTGAAATGGACGGTCCAAATATATTTGTACGCATACGTATGTGTGTGTTCGTACGCATAGTCGGATTGTCTTCTAATTGCTCGTTCGGATTGAGTGGTTGGGTAAGAAAAAACCATAATTAGAGTGTCTTGCCAAATTACTAATCTGATTAGAAATAGAGAGACGAGAGCTCTTAATCAAATTACTGATTTTAGTATCTTTTGATTGCGGAAATTTGATGTAAACAGCTCCTCTTAATTTATTAGCCCAGGTTGAGAAATCAGTTAAACCAACAAACATAACGCGTAAAAAATAAAAATAATAAAATAATAAGAGCACAGGACACAGAGATTTGTTCAATTTTTCAAATACATCTACAGCTACAAGAGTTTCATAATGTAACTATAAATGAAAAGAGCACAAATTATATCGGTTGATAGCAAATATTAGTTACCATAATATGCTTGTCTAGTTTTCGGGTGCTGCCCCAAGTTACCGTCCATTTCAGCTTTGAGTAATTTTAATGGGGACAAAATCACATTGTTCTTAACAAGTTATATACAGATATATGGAAAATACATTAGTATTAACATTAAATTTCTTTACGTTATATGTATACTATTCGCTGCCGAATAAATTGCGAGTAATGGAGATTTACAAATGAACATGTAACTTTATGAACCGTGCTATTAGTACAGACGGGGTGCACCGATCGGCGCCGGAGACCCCTTGTGGATCCCACACGGCCAATCCGATCTGTTCATCCATCTCAAAAAATGAAATGATGTAATTTTGGATCGAGCACTTAGGGACGTCCGCTCGAGATGATCTCCATGTGGGGCCCTCGGAATTCAATTTTGAGATGAATGAACGGCTCAGATTGACCATGTAGGACCCAAAAAAAAGTCTCCAGCACCGATCGGTATATGATCTGTACATAGGTGTCGGTCCCCTTAAAATTTCCGATAACTTTGATAACCAATTCATGCCTACGGAGCATTCATTGCTGCGTTTACAAAGTGAGACTTCAACCAGCAAGATTGAAAACAACCCAAATGATATTTGGATTAGGGGTTGAAAATTTTGGGTGCCTATAGGGTACCACTTGGCATGCATACGTGGGTACCCCATATCCAATAAAACCTTGACAACAAAGATCTCTGTCAGAAGCTTGCCAAGTTAAAATATGAGGCATGTTAAATTAACGGAGACAAACGGCAGTTATGCTTTTGACTGTACTCGGTAAGCTCTCTCTCTCTCTCTCTGCTGTGGACTCAAATTGAGTTTGAATTTCACAAAAATCAAATCGCCCGCCTCTAGTTCAATTCGCTCCATTTGTTGGTTTCTTAATATACATACCTTTTATTTTCAAATTGAAATCAATTTGAACACATAACTACATAAGCATTGTTGAAGCTTGGAGGGTAAAAAAAGAGTCCGATGAAATTCAATCTCCAGTTCGCGGAGAAGTTATGATGTTCCGCGTCCAACCATGACAATCAACGATTTTACTGGCGTTCAAGCATGGTTTTTGGGTGATAAGTTGATAACCCTCTTCTCTCTCTCTCTCTCTCTGGGTTTATGAACGGCACATGAGAAAGTTCGGTGGGAGGGATTTGCAGGACTGAGTTGAACCGGGGCGGTTATTGGAATCATCATTCCATCGCCAGACACTAGCGGAGCGAATATTGTTGTCGAACACGATTTCTTTATGATTGGGAATGGATTTGTTAGCATGGACAACTGAAGCTTTTTTCTTCCATCATAGAACCGAGAATGAAAATAAAAAAAAAGTGATTGGTATTAAAGGAAACATTGTTTGAACTTTGAATCACTTTGCTCTGTTTTTGAATAAAAGAACAGAGACTTCTTGTACGTTGCAAATCCAGTTCTAATCGTGCAAGATTTCCAGCTGCAATACGTCCAATATTATCTTGAGTTCTAAGAAAGGGCGTCACAGGGAGTGCATTCACTAAGATTCATGTATAGGCAAGATTACAAAAGTTTGAATCACATTGCTCTGTTTTTTAACTGAAAAACAGAGACTTGATTTCACTTGTAAGGTTCATGACAAATCCACTTCTCCCAGTCGTGCAGATCTCTTTGTGCAATGCGTCTAATTTTATCTTGATTTCTAGGAAAATGGGTCATAGTGGAGTGCATTCTCTATGACCCCAGCAAAGACAAGATTACTAGAGTTTTTTCTTTGGAAAAAATTAGGAAATATTACATGACCCAATTAATTCCTTTGCACGAATATTTTGAACATTCAAATCATCTGTAACTTACATTACCAAACTCAGGGAAAAATAAATCAACTGCAATAGCACAAAATTGTTCTTCGCATTGAATTACTTGAGGGTTAACATTTTACACTCAAGAACAAAGACTTCTTTAGAAAAGAAAAAAAAAAACGTAAGGAAGTATAGGAGGATCCAAAAAAAAAAAGTTAGTTCATCACAGAGAATTATCAGAATCTGTTCTCCAAATTTTCCATATCCTTAAAAATCTACAATTTCAGATCTGAACCAAGCTTTGATTTTCGTCAAGCAGCTCACAATTTTTCATCATATACCTGACTCGGTCCAGAATAATCATCAATATCACTTTGGTAGAGGTCTCTCAAACTCTCAAAGTTTTTAGGCTTGAGGAGAGAAGTGTGTCTGAGAAGAGAGGAAGAGAGAGAGAGAGAAAGGGAGAAATTATGGAGTACAGAGAAGGAAGACAGAGAAAAAGTCTACTCTTGGGGAAGTGGGACACATGAGAGAGGAGAGAGAAATTAAACCACCGTTAGCCTCCGTTATTTTCTAAAGACATATTTGCCGACGTGGATATACCGACAGAAATTGCGCTAAAGAGGAGCTGTCTTCCTCTGATTGGTATATGGGCACCACCTGTGCATGCCAAGTGGTACCCTATGGGCACCCAAAATTTTCTCGGGTTGAGGTGTTTTTTTTTTTTTTTTTTAACCGAGAAAACATATATTATTAGATTAAAAAAGGACACTACCGGTCCGAAAATACAAGAAAAAACAAAGAAAATATAAAAGCCGCAAAATTGTACAACAACGACAATGGAACCACCAATCCACTCGGATGAGCGTCCGGAGCTCCACATCTCTTCGTCCCACCGCAGACACAGCTGCCATGCGCTACCGCCATTGCTGGAGATCCCACAAATCCGGCATCCGAGCTCGGATCTGAGGGCAAGAGACCTCAGATCAGTAGATCTGGGCCACCACCGTCCAAAAATAATGGGGTAACGGGAGAACTTCTCTCCTGAGGACGAGAGTTTCAACCACTACACAACCATGGATAGAGGAGAGGAGGAGGGAAGAAAATGGGGAGAAAAGAGATGGGAATGGCTGCTGCTGGCTTCATTCTCCCAGACTTTTTGTCTAATGATTTTTTCCGGCATTTATTACTTTTCGTAATTTTGTTTAGTTATTTGTTGTTTTTTTATTAATCATTTGTATCGACGAGAAGAATCAAAAAAGTATAAAAATGTGAGCCGAATTTAAAAATAGTTCATATAAGACGACAAATTAGACAAGATAACTGTATTGTATTTTTCGTCTATAATGAATTTTTTTTACTTTTGATTAGAATTTTTTACTTTTAAATTCCTCTCGTCGCAATGGCCCATGATTAATCCAAAAAATATAACTTGTACATCACAAAAAAATAAAAAAAGACAAACAAAACACGAAACCAAAAAGACAAAAAAATTTAAAAGCAGTTTAATGAACGGATTTAATGATACCCAACAAGTTATACCATGCGTAAAGGAAAGAAAAATGATTTTGATGAGTTCAATGAATGTGTTTTGAAAGAAATTTGATTTCATCACAAAGTATAATGGGAAAAGGACCAAACTTGACAACTAGGGCCCAGGTGAGGACTTGGAAATTGGAATATATTCCGACGAAGACTTTGTATCATTTTTTGGTAGTTGTGAAATTATTAAAACTGCCCAAACGGAGTCTAAACTTGACAACTACGGCCCAGGTTTCTACATGGTTATGTTTTTTTTTTTTTAGTCATTTGATATATATTAGTGGGCGTTAGCAGAGAGTTAATAATTTAGTCCAGAGGAGGTCTAAAAGCTATCCAAAATCCTAAACTCCAAACGTCTCTCGAGGCCCGAACCCTAGTCTCGCTTATGAAAAAACCAGGAGATAAACTACTTAGGCTATAAGCCTTTGGTTCTACATGGTTATGTTTGCATGACTTGATTTTGTTAATATTCTTTTAACAGTTCGTCTGGATTGAGTGGTGTGGGAAGAAAGAAATTAAAAAATTAGAGTGTCCCACCAAAATTACTGATTTGATTTGCAAATAGAAAGAAAAGAGCACTCTTGATCAAGTGAATAGTATCTTTTGCTTTGTGGTGAACTTTGATGGGAAAGGGCTCTTTTTGAGAAATTGTACACAAATCTCAACAAGCACACAACGCGTAATAAATAATGAAGAACATAATATAGGAACACCCTACTGAGATTTTTATTTGATTTCTCAATTGTTCACACCAGTTCAACAATGTAATTCAAATGAAGACTAAGTTGCATTGGTTGCTATTTTGACACAGCAAAATTCACGAGAAACTAGTTAGCATACTAGTCCAAACGAGATATGTTCTCGAATCCATGAGATGTTCTTGAATCCACAAGAAAAAAAGATAAAGTGAAACTCTATAAATTTTATTGATAATTGAATGAATAATGTCATAGACTTGCACACTTATTTATTGTAGTAGGAGTTCTAGCGAAAAAAGAAATTACTTTGAGTGGAAACCAAGCAAAGTAATACTTGGAAACCAGGACTATAGAAAAAGGAAATAAAAATAAGAAAATAAAACTTTAGAAAATTAGAAAATAGGAAACTAGAATCGTACTAAAACAAACAGCACTAAATAAGATTTCCTAATACTAATCGTAAGGGTTAAATATCTATTGCCCCTTATATTATTCCGAAATTTTTTACTTCCCCCTTCAACTATCAATTTCATTTACTTTCCCCTCAACTATGTAAAAGTTGCTTATTTAGTCAATTACACACATTTCATCGAAGGTTTAGATGGAAAAATTAGCAACGAGAGTAATAATGTCTTTTACCTAATAATATGCATATCTATATGTATATCCCTTCTTCCTACAACCTCTTTCTCTGGCGGTACCATATGAATGACAACCATGGCCACTCATCTCAACAGAGATCAACAACCATGGCCAAAATCATTACCATCTCTTGTTTTCTACATCTCCACATGCCACACCCAGTAACACTTCTTCATTATCCCTCGACCCTCTCCATTCCACCATCAAAGATTTTTCTTAGCCATCGATCTGATCTATCAAAGTCCTCAATCGCTTTAAAGATGAAGACAAGCTTGAACGACCGTGGACACCCAAATCACAAATCAACCCACTTTCGACAATTACTCCATATATTTTTTTCCCCAAAAATCAAAATACGCCGCCGGAGACACAGCAGCCTGAGTGCCTGACGCCGTTGCAGCTCGACGAGCACATCTAACGAGGGATCAAACTTGTCTGGTGGGGAATAGATCGGCGGACTGATTTAGAATGAGCGGTAAAGATTGTTTTTGAAGCGAGAAAAAAATTAACAGAAGCTCGACGAGTGAAGAGATGGCAGATAAAGCAAATGAAAATTGATCAAGTCGGCTTCATTGTTGTAGCCGTATGAAATGTCTACTAGGTGAGCCACTCTCGTGCTTTGCACGATTGGTGTAACCCGTTGACCTCTAAGTTAGTGATCTTAATTACAAGTGTTTAGTACAAGCAATAGATTAAGCAAAGGCCCACCACCTACAATTATAAGTACATAATTTGAAGAAAAAAAATGATTCACAAAACTATTCCTAAGACCAATCAGAATGTGAACTAAATTTTCATCACAAACTAATTAATTCCAAACTTAAAGAGTCCACACGTTAAGCAATCTATATTAATTACACATCATTTGGAGTTAACCAAAACTATTCTAATAAGCCTAAAGCCAGTGATACGGTCTTTTAACATCACCTCTATTCAATAGCATAAAGGTATAACCGACAGCTATAATAAAAACTGGGCCATTTTTCCTTTCCTATCTCTACCCAGCACATACCAAAATGTCGCAAGACCCTCAAACTAACGGACTTAATACAACTAAAAAAAAGACACAAACGGAAATTGGTAAAACCTAGTCAAAGACAATCGGCCATACCTCAGCTCCACTCAGCCATACCCCAGCTCTCCACTCCTAATTCAATCACTTAAAAATCTACAAGAATGCCCAAAAAAAGAATGGCAAACATCTTCTCTACTTTCAGAAAACATATTTGACTCGACTAATTTGAGAGTAACAGCCAAGTGAGCTCTCAATTAACATCTATACCTGCAAAATAGAAGCACAAAGAGTTGAAACGAAAGGCAGATTGGGAAGAAAACAAACAATGACAATAAAATAGTCGAAATTAAATGAGAAGAGTCGCCATGTGGATGGAGGAAAACTTGATCTTATCTTAACACTATAATATGTGGAAGCTACTCCACGTACTCCCTGATTTTAGTCCCTATGCTAAAACAACACAAAAATAAGGCAGTCAAAATGATGGTCTTCCGTATTCCAAGCGAATTCTCAAAATGGCCATCAAGCAATGACAAGGATAATATCAACCATAACACCACTCTAAAATCGAAACAAAGGGCATAAGAATAGCAAATGCATACCAGGTAGGATCGGATAAGAATAGAAATTCATGGTCGCACAAAAAAAATAGTAGACAGATTCAGCGATATTGAAAAAAGAGAGATAAACACCGCTTCAAAAAGTGGTAAAGATCACAGTTCATATAAGTGGATCTTAAGTTGCTTACCTCACTTATACTACATTAGCCGAAGCTCGTTCATGAACACAACGATCTCATGAACTAAGGTTTTGATAGCTGAGTAAATTACCTTCCACCACCTAGTTAGTCACAACCATGTCCATCATGAGTCCTTGAACCTGAAACACATATACCTCAAATTAATGCCCAGTATGTTCAGAACTGAATCTTAGAGCAGCAAAACGTCCCTGTAGCTCCTCGGTTCTTGGAGGTTTAGGGGGGCCACTGTTTCAGTGGTACTCTTAGAGCAGCCACTTTGTGCATATTGCCAAAGGTTAGGTCTGTCTCCAATCATCCCCCGCCCATACCCCTAATGATTGGGAACTAGATGGGTTCTGTTATTGTTGTTGTTGTTGTTGATGTTCAGAACTGAATCTCCTATAGGCTAAAAGTAAGAAATTCCCAAACCACACAAATAGAATTTACAAGGAAACAGTTACAAATGGAATTTACTCTTTGAGATACAAACAAAACTCACCACATGCCTTCAGTCAGTGCTAATGAGACCACAATAATCTTTGTAAAATAAACATTAGTTCGAAGGAAGTACCTTAGCTCCTCGAGAAACTTAATGATTTCAAGCTGAGAACAATTGCAAAAGTTGCTACATGATCAACCTGCTTTGTTAGGATTAGGAGGTGCTTTATAACATAAATTGCCACCATTGCTTGTAATCTTTTTGCCACGAGTTTGTTTGTTTCTGCCAACATAAGAAGAAAACCAGTCAAAACAATGAATTTCCTAACCACTTTTGTCAAGGCCAATAAACAAATTTCTAAACGTATTGAAGAACGTAGGGAATTAGACAACCCTATTTACGTGCAATTGAATGCATAATGCAACACAATGCAGACCATTGAATGACTTTCTCTTGGAGTGGTTAATAAGATTCAAATAGATTTATAAATTGAATTTTGGCTGATCAAATGGTTGCCAGCAGCAGCTAGTCAGCCAGAAAAATTCACGTAAAATCTAACAGTCATTATTTTACTTATGCAGCTAGATTACATAAACGGAAGCAATCAATATACGCATTACGATGGTAATAGTGTTTAGTTTGTATCTAAATTTGAGTAAGCATAACAGTTACACTCCTAAACTTACTCTGCTGTGCATCAAAATGAATGGTTATTGAAAAGCAGAAGTGAAAGGTGTGGGTGGGGAATGGGTTTACAATTTCTTCAGAAGTACTAAGCATCCAGAGTAAATGTTTAGCCATCATAATAGTTACACTTCTAAACCTATTCCAACTAACAGCCTAACTTGCAAACTACGACTCTCATTTTTCTTTTGGGGTTGGTTGGTATCAAAGCCATGGTTTTCGAGTCAATCTGGAAGAGAAACCATGTGGTAGTTTTTCATTATGTGCATAGTTACCTAAAGCTTAGTTGTCCATTTAGTAAACATCTAGCAACAAGTGTACATTAACAAATGTACACTTGTTGCTAGATGTTTACTAAATGGACAACTAAGCTCCAGGCTCCTATCATAATCCCTTTCCCTAGTCTAACCCCGTTTGTGAGAAAGTGCAAGAAACAAAGGAAAAAAAACAAAGTTCAACAAAATAAAATTCTACAAACACTGTCTCACTTAGTCAAGTATTATCGCAGGGTCTAGTACATACATTATGCTTAAAAAAGCTTCCCATCTTTACATTGACAACCATTTGAATTCAAAGAGCAAGTTCAACCCATAGCCATTTGTCTTGCTGTTGCCATAATTTGGCATATGTTTTAGCAAAATGAAGTTCCACCCATTGCCATTTGTTGATGCCAAATAATAGCAATGCCATCTTTGGTGCCAATTTGGCTTGGCAGCAAAGATGGGATTGCCATCTCAACCACTTCATCCAAGCCATCTCATTTGCAATGCAAATTAGATGACTTCAATCCAACGGTCTGCATTTGAGATTGTGCCAAAATGGCACTGGACCAGTTAGAGCAACATTACTATTTTTTGGCTTTTCGACACTGTAGTGAGCCAAACGGCCGCCCTTGCAAGAAAAAAAACCTCTAATATTATATAGAACAAAAAAAAATTCCTATGAATTATATAGGCTCGCCCCTTCATAGTATTTTGGAAAAAAAAAATCGCCCATGCATAGTAGAATTCCTAGTTCCGCCATAGCTCTTGAGGAGGGAGAGTTGTAGCCATTTAACTTGTCCAGGGACAATATAATCACTCGTTGGTAGGTTCGATGTTGTAATGAAAAAGATTTGTTTCGGTTGTTACATATGACTGAAAATGATCCTTTATAATCCTGTGACCAGGTTACTTGCGTACGTCGTGCCCGCCTTCCGTTCTTCACCATGTCTACAGATAACACCGGCTTGGATTCCGATGTCTCCCCGACACAGTGGTTTTCATGGTATGAGTTTTTCATACCTCACATCGTATGACCTACTTAGTTATTCCCTAACCTCTGTTTGGATATTTTGATTTGTGACGGTTTCTTTCCTCCTCTTTTGCTGAATGGTACGTTTAAGTGCAATGGCAATACAACTTCCATTTGTCCGGTGGGAAATCTTGCGCGGGAGGGGTCACCAGCAATTTTATGCTGCATACAATGCGTGTGGTGGAAGGCAGATTGCCGTGGTTGCAGTTGAGACAAGTCAAAACCAGGTTGTCTACAGACCTGATTTCGAGTTTGTACGCGAGCACGATGACCACTTACTTCTGGGTAATTTAGTCCAATGGCAGACAGAAGATGAGCTGTTCCGCTGGCTAGGTACAATAGTTTATTATTCATGCCTTCGAGCCAGCGCTGGAGGTAGGAGCCTATTTGTCTCTATTATGGTTAAATCCATTAGACCTGGTTTGATAGCCCACCTGAAGGGTTACATATATGGCCACAGTTGTTTTAAATTCTCGTGTTTTCAGCTGCAGATGTCCCTCACTCCTTGTATCTAAAAGTCATTCCACTGCCTCATACTCCACCCATGGTACTCTAATATCGTTGGCTTCAATTCCTTCTCCTTTTAAACATTGCCGCGCAATTTACGGACTTATTTACTTAATCATTCTTTTTGTAATTACAATGGTTCTATTAGGCATAGATGGTGCCATCAGCTATGCGACCGTTCTTACAACCTCAGCAAGTGGCCACTTGGATATTATTAAAACATGGATCGAAAGTTTGTGTTTGTAATTGTCATTCCCACATACGCCGTATGTATTATACATACATATAATACATATATGAGTGGATAAAAAGGAATACAACAATCAATTCTTAGTGGATCTTGCATACACATTAGTATTTAAGAATTGTGAAGTAACTATAAAGAGCATCATAAAGTAAACGTAAGTAGCGGACAGAGCCGGCTTTAGACATACGCCAATGATGCGGCCGCATCTGGCCCCCAAATTTTGACTAATTTTATGGGCCCCAGATATTTTATACCCTTATATATTGGTATACATCTAAACTTGATTATGATAGCTTAATTACTACTTTTGCTGTGAAAAATGTGATATTTAAGTAATATATTTCGGATTAACGTCTATAATGATTACCAATTTTTGTGTTATTATTATTTTTAGTTCTTGTATTTTTTTTTTGTATTATACAATGGGCCTCAAAAATAAAATTCGCATCCGGCCTCAAAAAACTCAGAACCGGCACTGGTAGCGGATGATCGACGTAATTAGTGTTACGTTGATTGCCGCATGGAGAGGGGGAGAATACCCCGTCGGATCAATGTCCGACCCGATCTTTGTGATCCCATAGATTTTGCCCGTAGCGGAAAACATTTCCACAGGTAGGATTCGGGCCAAGGATGTCGTAGTCCTTGTGCACTCTACGTTTATGATCTTGCATGGCTTTGGCCCCATGGAAGCGTTGAACGCACGCATAACAGATTGGTCGGGGATCGGCGGGCTGTGGAGCAGGGGCAGGGGCGGCGGGTTGAGGGGGAGCAGCGGCGGCGTCAACTGTGGCGGTTCCATTTTCCATACGACACACAAAACCCTAGAGGAGAGAGAGAAAATGTGATTGTACTTGCTGCCGATGGAGCCTATATTACCCTTCATTTTCACACTCTCACCTCACGCACTGCTCTCATTCCCAAATCCAAATATCCATCGATCGTGCGCAAATCTCTCTCTCTCTCTCTCTAGGGTTTTGTGTTTTGTGTGTCGTATGGAAAATGGAACCACCACAGTTGACGCCGCCGCCGCTCCCCCTCAACCCGCCGATCCCTGACCAATCTGTTATGCGTGCGTTCAACGCTTCCATGGGGCCAAAGCCATGCAAGATCATAAACGTAGAGTGCACAAGGACTACGACATCCTCGGCCCGAATCCTACCTGTGGAAATGTTTTCCGCTACGGGCAGAATCTATGGGATCACAGAGATCGGGTCGGACATTGATCCGACGGGGTATTCTCTCCCTCTCCATACGGCGATCAACATAACACTAATTACGTCGATCATCCGCTTACGTCGATCATCCGCTACTTACGTTTACTTTATGATGCTCTTTATAGTTACTTCACAATTCTTAAATACTAATGTGTATGCAAGATCCACTAAGAATTGATTGGTGTATTCCTTTTTATCCACTCATATATGTATTATGTGTATGTATAATACATACGGCGTATGTGGGAATGACAATTACAAACACAAACTTTCGATCCTATAGAGTCGGAGAAACTACAAAAGAAAAACTACAAAAAGGTAATGCAGCACGACAAACACTTCTCGTGCTCATTTTACAGCACAACTATATCCTATAGAGTCAGAGACGCTTAAGACACAGTGCTTGCTGGCATGAAATGGGACAAATTCAATTTTGGCTTATTATGGCACAAAACAGAAGCCTGAGGAAACATTCCATACCTATAAATTACAGATCAGTGATCAACCAGGAAACATTCCAGGCACAGTCCACATTTCAATTGCCATCCTAATTATGATTTTTTGTTTTTGAGATACTGTTTGTTCTTTTTGTCTTCGTTGATTTTACGCAGATTTGACTCTCCACTTCCATAAATTGCAGAAAGCTCTCCATCAAATACAGGAGATTCAAATAAATTCTTCTTTTCAGTTGAACTTAAAGGTGAAGATTAGCACCCATCTTCCTAGTTCCTACACATTCAAGAACAAACATAGAGAATAAAACTCATAAAACATCAACAATTAGCTTTCTCCTGTTAAAAGCTACTACCGAAAATGTTTGCAATTAACATGTATGTCTCGTACGGCAGATATTCCAAAATGTAAGCAATTTGGCCAAGGAAAACCTATACCACCAAGGCAAGTGTTCAACTATAACTTCTCGTATTTGTTCTTTTTCAAGTTACTTTGGGATCCTTTGATAATAAAAGAAAGCATTGGACTATTACTAAAATGAACACAACTATAAAGCAAAGCATGGAGCGTTAACCATATTCTTTCTTCTTTATTTAACCCAAACGCTAAACATTAATGCAATTTAGACTTAATTATTCTGTGACGATAGTCTTATTTACAATTTAGTGATTGGAGTATCCATAAGTTTAACCTTGAAGGAATAAAATAATTCCCCAACTCTAGACAGTAACAGATAATTAACAATAGCATCTCACAGTTGTGTTATACAGTGAAGAAAGGCTTGAAAGCTTACCGAAAAGTTATCGGTACGAAGAGATTAGTCCTTCATCAACGTCATAGGTGCTGCTCTATAAAGGACTCCAAAGGATGGATGGATGAACAAATCCAACACCAATCATACTCCTCTGACATCCTGAGACACACACAAGTGATTAGATGCACTCCCAACCCATATGAATTTTGGCGGCAATAACTAAACTCCTAATGCACTTTCAGTAGATATATTGATTATTTCTCCTAAAATTAAGTTCCAGTTCAAAGTTCATGTATGTTCACATATATAGAACTCCAATGTTAAATACAAGTATTCCCTAAAAAGCATTCTCTAGTCAAATTGTCAATTGTGAGTTGTATATATGTCAATGTCTAAGGGAAAATCTAATTAAAAGAAGTATTGGTCAGTATAAAAAGTCCAGATTTACAGATTTGAAGCCTCTGTATTATGGTTACCATCCCAATTTATGTATTCAGCTGCGTATTATGGTTACCATCACAAACCACATTCGCACTTCTGACATGAAAGAGAAGGACAACAAAAATTGAAGGAAAATAGCATACCTCTGAATCACAGCAAGTCACCCACCATCCGATGATCATGTATGAATCTTTTCAACGATAAGAGTTTTAGTTCAGTTAGAATTTAGGTTGTATTAGGTCTTTAAAACCAGCTGCGAAGGTGTAAGAAGATAAATTCATCAATCTGATTTTTTAGTCTTTAAAAGCTACTGAGCTAAATCTGTTAGAACACGCGCTTTGTAGGTATGATGTGGTAAGCAGTAGGCAATTGCTAGCGAAGTGCGAAGCACATTGTCAACTACATGCTGATGTTTTAGCTGTTGGCTTGCAGTTTGTTTTCTCTTTTAAATTGGAGTATCCTCCTATAGCAACAATTGTAGGTGTTGCTTTTTTTCTGAAAGCATATCTAAATTACAAGAGAACAAAATTAGTCGATTTGGGGCAAATAATGATGCAAATGCATGCATGATATGTTTCGAGATAAAATTACAGCTTCCATAGGGGAGAAATTTAAACCATACGACATAGATATTTTTGTAAAGATATTAACAGCAAAATGATTGTGGAAGAGGACAGGTGGATAGCTTGCGTATTCTCAAATGCATGGAAGAGGAAAGGAATTTTCAGAATAGTTTGAATCGACATGAATGAAAGTACATGGATTTGAAGTACGATGCCATAGCTACTTCAGGATAATATGGAATGCACTTGAGACTGGAACGCCATGGGGGTTGGCATATATGGCCTGAGCACTTAAAGGTAAGAATCCTTGGAATGCAGAAGATAGAGACTTAAACCCAACTGCTTCACAAAAGCTTAAAACCTAAAACAGATTGTACTATCCTTTTGATCACAATTTATGCACATGATAATGTGTTATCACTTAGTTTGTGCAAATAACTAAGATAATTTTAAG
>JAXBDA010003896.1:15096-31841 GCA_036023075.1 Gaultheria prostrata | reverse complement strand
TAGGGGGGCGGGCCGCGGGGGGCAGGGCTGCGGTTAGTAAGTAGTATGGTAATTTCGCTAGGGACGAAAATGAGGATGGACGAAAACAGTAAACTTAACTCCCTCTTTATAGTATAAAATAGTAGAGTAGATAGAAAAGAGAAGGGGAGAAGCAACCTGTAGATGCAAACAGGTAAAAATCAAGGGTTCGCCGACTCCGCTCGGTAAAATTTACAGTAAATATATCTATTAAGGTTAAGTTTTCACTATGGTATTTTCCGTATTTTAAGCGGTAATTTTGGTATTCTCCCACAAATCATTCTCCTCATATTTAGCAGAAATAAAATACACTTTTAATTATAGTGACAAGATGTTATTTTTAGTGGAAATTTAACCGAAGTGTACGTTTTTCATCACAATCCTAGCTACTAGATCAATGACATACAATCAATTACTGTTCTAATCATAACTCTACACTCTTGAGGGTTGGCAGTTTATATCTTAATTGTGTACTACTAATTATGCTATTTCTGTCATAATTACTGAATTTTCTTTGGAGGGTTTTCGCTATACTTTGTTTTATATTTTTTAGAAGCAGATAGAATTATAGAATAGAATGGAATAGGAATTTTGTTCTCATTGACTAATTCTGTTGTTTTAAATGAGTCAAAATATCAGACATAACTACCCTGAAGAGTTCGGTTTAATTATATAATTATTTGCAAATAGTTTTACCAACATGGTTTAGATTGTTGGTAAATATGAATTTTTCAGCTTTCACCAGGGCTTTTGAAATAAATATGAAATTGAGAGATGAGAAAATTCATAGAATTAAACAGTGATTTAGAGTGGACAAGCTAGAGGAAGCAGTAAGCTTTAAGTAAACTAAATAATCAACTACAAACCACAAAAGAAAGTACTTGGAAGTGGGAACACATATAACTCCCTCCGACCCTGAATAATAGTCTAGTAGGAGTTAGGGCTAAAAATGAGCCGAATCGAGTCGAACTTTAGAATATTCAGGTTGGTTCATTAAGTTTTTAAACGAACTTGAGCCGATCTCAAACTCAATGAAAATTTGACGAGCCGAACTTGCCTAGATTTGAGTTGAACTCAAATTTGTTCACGAGCCTTAACGAGTAAAAAATAATAGATATTTATGCTCTCATACAAGTCTAGAACTTCAAATAAATTTTTTATTTTGTACATAAAATAAGTTCGTAGATATATAATATTATAAAAACATATTAAAATTTAAGTTTATAATACTTTGATAAGTTTATAAATGTACAAGTTATAAATTCATTATGTATGTGTGAAAGTTTATACATATCCAAGGTTATATTGGAAATTCTTATGAGATATACATATATTCCAAGTTCGCGAGCTAATCGAGCCAAATATTGTCAAGTTCAAATTCGGCTCTTTACTAAACGAGCCTAAAATTGAAGTTCAGATTTAGTTCGTTTTGTATCCGAATCGAACTCAAATGAGCCTTTAAAGAGAGTCGAGTCTCGAATAGTTCACAAACGGCTCAGGTCATTTACAACCCTAGTAGGAGTATTTCATTTTGGACCGTCCCTTAATAACTGTCCATTTTGAAAAGTTAACGGGTAAAAATTTGTATAATTATTATTTTGTCTTTTAGAAAAGTTAAACGAACAGTTAATGTGGAAAAGTGGAGGATAGTTTTAAAAACTGGAAGTAAAAGTTAATGTAACAGTGTAATAACAATGCATCATTAATAAATTAGAATTACGAACTAACGCACTTAATAAGAAGACGGAGGGAGTTCTTATGAATTGTTCTCAACTCGTTTTTTTTTTTTCCTTTTTTTTTTATAGGTAGGCAATTTTGGAGATTGAGGTGAAGTTGCTAGTTCCACCCTTGAATATTTACGGTATTTTTCAGTTGTAGGCAATGCAGTTAAATAGACTAGATACTCACTCACGTGTGAAGAAGTTCTAAATCCATCAATATTCCATATTTTAAAAAACAACAAAGAATTTCTTATAACTGGAGAAAGACACAAAGCAACAAAGAATTCCTGACCAAACTGCTTCGCACTAAGTAATGGTTTTGGTTTTAAACGACGCAGAAAATTCCACTAAACATCAAGATCAAAAGATGAAATAATATTGTTGGAATTGTGCCTTGAATTTGGCAAAGGGAAAGAAGATTTGTGAACAGAAGGTTCAGGAGGTGTAGCGCTACCGAGAGCTTACCGAGCGCTTAACCGACGCTACCGAGAGTACAACTCTCGGGCGATTTAGGGCTTTAGTCTTCTTTTCGTACTTTCTTATAAATAGGAGCCTTGTGGCCTCCTAGGGTTTGGTCTTTAACTCTTGGGATTAGATATTAGGGTTTTGCTTGTCTCTTTCGTGTTCTTGAGACTTTGTCCCTAGATATCTTTTGGGTGTTTCAATTGGAGTTACGGGTATAGCCGGCTCTTTGTATTCTCTCCCGTTCATAGTGAATCCTCTATCACTCTTCGCCCGTGGACGTACCTTTAGAGCTTCGTGCTTTGGGGGGAACCACGTAAATCTTTGTGTCATTGATTTTCGCTTGTTGGTTTGTTTTCTCTTATTTCGTGGCCTGTCACAACAAATATGACATGGGAAGAAATGCATTGAGTGAGCCTCTATTATAATTACCATCGAGGTTAAGTTTGGTTCAATTGATGATATTTGTTGGTCTTTTGGTTGATAGAATAGGAGGTCTCACATGGGCCGGCACATGCACAACACAATACACGGCAGTTGTATAATCAATTATTTAAATATAATTTATTGCAAAAGTAATATGTACACACCATAACTATATGATTGCCTCAATGACGTAAAGGACTGGGAAGATGCATATGTCTTGAACTTTAACATTCAAAAGGAGAGAGAGAGAGAGAGAGAGAGAGAGGTGGTTGGGTTCCCACCCCCAACCCCCACCGCCCCCCTTCCCATTCTTGTCCCGTTTCTTAAACCCCCCCCTTTGATCTCTCTTCCTTCATCCTCATCCCTCTGTCCCCCTTCCGTCCCAACTTTCTCTCTTTTCTTCTCCTCTCGGCTTCTTCCCTTCCTCGTGGCTGTGTAGTGGTTGAGACCCTCGTCCACAGGAGAGGCGTTCTCCTGCTACCCCATCATTTTTGGAAGGTGGTGACCCAGATCTTCTAATCTAGGATCTCTGGCCCTCAGATCTGAGCCTGGGTGCCGGATCTGTGGGTTTTCCAGCAGCAGCGGTGGTGGCGCCTGACAGTTGTGTCTGCGGTGGGTCGAAGAGATGTGGAGCTTCGGACGCTGATATCATTCCGTCATCTTCCTCCAGCCACATCCGAGCGGATTGGTGGTTTCCATTGTCGTCGTTGTACATTTTTGCGGCTTCTGTATTTTTTTCTTTTGTGTTTTTGTGTTTTTTCCTTGTATTTTCGAGCCGATAGTGCCCTTTTTAGTACATTAATATAAGTTTTTGGTTCAAAAAAAAACATTCAAAAGTGGATGATATTACTGACCTACAAACATTAAATTTGTAAACCCGTACTGACTAACTTGTTAACCCTCACATGGCTCAAAAGGTTAATCTTGAATTATATAGTAGTTATTCACAATTAATTATGTACTTTCATTTCCAATTTCACAATGATGTGGGACAAATTGGATTCTCACAGCCTCCCCCACTTAAAATCGCAACTTCCTCTTTATGCCTCAGGTCCAACAACTTTCACCCCCCAAGCGATATGGGACAAGACAAGTACCTGCTTAAGCATGTTAAGCTACTGAAGCTTGTCTCATGTCGACCCGCCAAGCATGGCAAGCACCTCAAACTCGTCCCTTGTTGGGCCCACCCAAACATGTTTTCTCAAGAGACCCGTGCCCACACTTCTGGTTGTGTAGGCTCTGATACCATCTACAACGACCGGCGCTATACAACTGACCTACTTGGGAATGGGGGATGGTGCGCTGTCCAGGGTCAGCCTTGGACGGCTAATCAGATTTGTTCGGCAGACGGTTCAGATTTGTTTGGACAAGATGTGATCTAAGCCGTCTATAGCCGACTACGGACGGCCGTGATCAGCCAACACCCATGCTGTCTCCGAAGGAACAGCACCCACTCCGGGTCCACCTACTTACCCTTAGCCTAACCACGTGGCTTAAAAAATTAAACTCGAGTTATACAGTAACTGCTCACAATTCGTTATATGATACTTCCATTTCCAACTTTCCACCAATGTGGGACAAACTGGGTTCGCACAAAACTTCTTTGTATTTTCGGTACTACAAGAGATTAGGCCAATTTTGATAGAATTAGATTATTTATATGTGCATAGTATGCATTCTATATGGTGTGGGATATGTGAATAATTTTTTTTGAAATTCTACAAAAATAGGAATGTCATATGTATATATCCATAGTTTCATAAATATAACAGTGGGGTATTAAGTAGAGTCCGAAGTACATATATAACAGTGGGGCATTATACTCTAAACACAACTCAGATATAGTATAATCTATTTTTGCATTTTTTTTCCAGACATTTTCACATATTCCGATTTTCGAGTTTTCTTAATCCAAAATCACGAATGTTCATATCCATATTTTATAGTCTACCAAAAATATAGCAATAAATACCTTCTACGTGAACACAATGAAATAAAAAAAAAAATTAAATTAAACTTACTACCTCACTCATAGTTACACCTATACAACTATTGGTAATGATGGACATAGGGCCGGATCGGGGTCGGATAGTACTTTTTCCACTTCCGATTCCCAACGAGGCTTTGTTTTCATTCTCTATCCCCAGTTCAAATGGGGAACGGGATCCAAATATTTAAAAAAAAAAACATATTATTGTATAGGTTCCCAGTTACATGCCCAAACAGAGATGGGAAATAGAATCCCACTTACATGCCCAACAAAGAAATACTCAAAACAATCCCCAGTTCAAATGGGAAACGGGATCCAAATATTTAAAAAAAAAAAAACATATTATTGTATAGGTTCCCAGTTACATGCCCAAACAGAGATGGGAAATAGAATCCCACTTACATGCCCAACAAAGAAATACTCAAAACAAATAACCATGAAATCCAATGTAGTACAGCAGCTCAGGAAGGTAAGTATCCAGAATATATATAGTAGCAGAAGCAATCTAAGAGTTGAGCCTAACTCAACATGTAAACAAGACATCCCATGAAAAGATTAGCAGTACCGATAGGATAAAAGACACCCTTTTGAGATCTCCTTTGAGTAGCCAAAAAACAGTCGATTGATCATAGGTTGAAAGTCCAAAACTTACCCAAGTTGAGACCCCTTTATGTTAGGAGAAAATTTATTAAGACCCCAAAGTTTCACAACTAATGAATAAACTCCTAAGTTTCAGGGATTCGGGGCGGGGCGGGGCCGGGCCGCCAGGGAGATCGGGGAACGGATTCGGGGTGAGGATATTCTTGTCCCCACCTCTTACCCGATCTCCAAAAATTTTCAAAAAAAAAATCTCCATATCCTATTTAATCTCCAAACAGATCTCTGAAGTGCCGATCCGTTCAGAGTGGGGATTGAATTGGAATTGGATGGGTCTGACAAAATGGCCAACCCTAACTGTTGGGCTTATTGGTCGCTTACAAATTAATGATGATGCATGGGAGTTCAACAATACCTAGTATATAATATAATACCTTTGAGAAGTGATTTTTACTAGGGGTGGACATGAACCGGATTGGTTCGGTTTTATGGTAAACCAAGAATCAAATCACTACTTATGGATTATCAATTTGGAAAACCAATCCAACCCATAAAATTAATACAACCAAACCAACCCAAACCATTAAAATGTGGTTCGGTTTCGTTTTGAACCACGGTTCTTTTGGAATTGAGATTTCATCTTCATAAATTATTTAAAGTAATTAAAAGTGTACAAATAAATTAAACCAAAGATTATATTGAAACTATGTCTATTAAAATCACCAAAACTCACGAACGTCAACCAATTAAAGAAGAATACGATACCAATAATTAGTGAAGGAATAGATTATTAGATTAGAAAATTAATCACCAAGCGAAAACATTTGTAAATCAATAGATCCTATGCCCAAGCCTTGTATAATTAGTGTATTAAAACTATATGGACAACTTATAATGTGTTGAAGTTTAAGGAACTAATCTTGGAAGTGAAGGAATATGGTGGTGGAATGCAACATTATAGGAAATTAATTGACTATTAAAAAAAAAGTTTATTTAATGTATCTAAATATTATTATACTATTTATATACACACACAAACATATTTCATGCATGCGGTTTGGATCGGTTTGGAACGATAAGTATAACCGTTAACGTTAATCCACAAACCAAACCATTTAAGATGGTTTCTAATTTTTTAAAATCGGGACCATACCACATTAGTACAATTGGATTTGCGGATTGACAGTTATTTTGCTCACCCGTAATTTTTACCATACATTTTCATAACAACGCTCCATTTTTGTTTTTCTTCATTAATGTCAATTGAAGTGATTCAATTTTTCACACAAGTTATACAATTTTCACATACCAAAGCGTAATGTAGTGCGTTTCAAGTTAAGTGTAGACCAAAAAAAATGAAAAAAAGAAGTGACATGGTAAAAAGAGTAGTGCAAAAATCAATTCCAAGACTTTGATGAGTTTTTTTTTTTTTTTTTGTAAATGAGTGATTAGATTTGGGCTTAGGCATTATCTTGTTACCTACGTGCTAATGAAATAAGCCGACTAAGTGAAGCCCAAAATGACCGGATGGCCCATGATACAACAGATGGTGGGAATTATGGGCCTTCACATCAGATAAGCCGAAGTCCAATCTCTACTGCCTAAGGCTCTGTTTCCCCAGATACAAATGACCTGTGCCTTGTTTTTTTTTTTCTTTGGTAATTCGGAAATCAAATAACTAGAGAAAAAACAACTCCATGAAGGAGAAAGTTAGGTTACAGACCCAGCAAGGAAAATTTTAGTCCAGAATTTTCCTTAAGTCCTAGCAGATCTCTATTCATGAATTCCCTGAGCGAGAGGGGCATCACATCTGTGACAAACAGATTTTCCTCCTGTTCAGCCCCACGATGTGCAAAATGGTCTGCGCACTTGTTCGCATTGCGGTAGATGTGTTTCAGAGTAGCTCCCGTTCGTGCTATCAAAGCTTTAGCCTCAAAAATCATGTTTCTCTGAGGGTGATTGCCATCAAAGCTGTCATTGATCAACTTCACTGCTACAAGAGAATCAGATTCAATAGATACGTTTTGCATGCTTTTCTCAAGGATGATGGTCAAGCCACGGTAAATGGCCCATAATTCTGATGCCAGACTTGATTCCCATTCCAATTTGCCATAGAATCCCAAGGCCCATTCACCATCTGTGCCGCGAAAAAGCCCTCCACAGCCAGCTTTCTGGGCAGTGATGTACCAGCAGCCATCTACGTTTAGTTTCAAACCTGTAGAAGAAGGAAACCAACGTGTAAGTGCAGGTTTTTTTAGGCTCATGGTAAGCCTAGATTTGAATGCTCCATCAATCTCTTTAGCATAGGTAACAGTAGACTTGAAGCTCGCAGTAGCAGGGGTTTCAATCTTATCAAAACTCTTACGGTTTCTATCTTTCCATATGTGCCAAAGAGTGACTAAAAATATGCAGCTCCAAGTAATACCATTCCCTACGCCAGAAATTTTATTAGATTTGAGATTTCGAGTGATCCATTCCAAGAGAGGGCATTCAAATCCATTGCTTAACCACTTGCTGCTCTGAAAGAAGGACCAGAAATCCCTGGCTTTAGGGCAACCACGAAAAAGGTGGTTTATGTCCTCAATATCCAAGTTGCATCTGGGGCATAACCCAGTTTGGCAAATACCTCTATGATTTCTGAGTTCATTCGTTGGAAGTTTGTTAAGCAAAATCACCCAAATAAAAGTTTTGAGTTTAGAAGGAACTTTTAGCTTCCAAAGCCATTTCCAACCAGACAGATCTGACTCTTCTTTTCGAATGAACTCATAAGCACTAGAGGTTGAGAAAATGCCATCCCCAGCATGAGCCCAGGATGGTTTATCAGGCTGAGAATCAAGGCCACCAATGATAGTATTATTTATCAGCTCAATAGTCTCATCATCTATAAGATGGGCAATACTATTGAGATTCCAAGTGTGGTTATCTCCCATGATATCTTTAACTTTTTGACCAGCATTAACATGACTTCCAGGGAATTTTAGAGCTAGGGGGCCCTCTCCACACCACCAGTCATTCCATAAGTCGATATTCTGCCCGTTACCAATAATCCATTTAGTGCCACTTTGAACAATATTATTGGTATTTTTAATGCTTCTCCAAGTGTGTGAAGCCGACCGGTCTCTGGGCCAACTATCAATAGAGTGATTTCTGAGGTATTTAGTCTTCAGCAGGTTCCCCCAAAGACAGTTATGCTTAGTCTTGATGTTCCATACAAGCTTAGTGAGGAGGGCAAGATTCTGGTTTCTAGCTTTTTTAATGCCAAGTCCTCCTTTGTCCTTGTCACGACAGACATGGTTCCAATTGACAAGGTGTAATCTTTTCTTATTAGCCGTGTCACCCCACCTGTGCCTTTTTTGGGATACCTAAAAGTCTTCTTTTTTTTTTTTTTTTTGTGGGGGGGAAAGCTTTTGTTTCGGTGAATTTTTCCTCAAATACCAAATTTTACAGTGATACCAAATCACCAAATCAGAGACGATATGGGCAAAAAATTTAGCCACTGTCTTTTTGGTTGTCTTTACAAAATTTCTGTTATATTCGTGTATTTGATGACGGAGGAACAACCCTACAGCCAGGTCCTTTGGACCCGACAGCGCAATCCAAACCTCCGGGGAACTAACGCAACAACACACCGCCACGACCCTCCCACTTAAATCAGAGTACTCACCCGGTGGGAAATCAAACCCCAGACCTTGAGGACTACCCCCAAGGCCTGAAACTCGCCCTAACCACTTGGGAAGCCCTAACCACTTGGGAAACCCCTGAATGTGTATTAGTCATTTTTCTTTGACGAGTGAAATTAAAGAAGTCAAAAGATCACGACCACAGGTTTAAAAAAAAAAAAAAGTTGCTAAAAAAATAAAGAGTAAAAGACTGGTCCTCTTTTCCATATTTTTCACAGTTTTTTAGTAAACGAGCCAAAACTCGAGCTCGGTTCGTTCGTAAACAAGCTGAGCCCTTAATTAGCTGAGCTTGGTAATTTACTTAACGAGTCTTCTTAAACGAGCCAAGTCTTAAATAAAGGAGCCGAGCCTTTGCGAGTCGAGCCGAGCTATATTTAACTCATTTGCTAAACAAGTCTACCTCGAGCTCGAACTCGGCTCCTTTGCAGTCCTAGTCGAGAGGACGATTAATTTGCAGTCCTAGTCGAGAGGAACGATTAATCCGTATTGTATGTGAAAAAAAAGATTATAAAAATTCCTAAACACCAATAGCACTACTAATCTTTAAAAATAATACTCCCTCCGTTCCAAAATGTTTGCCCCCTACGAAACTACGTGCAATTTTCAAACTAAAAAATAATATAGTTACAAAAATAATTTTCTAAGCAATATGGATCTTGTTTGATAGATTTCATTGAGAACTTTAATATGGTGCAAAAAAAAATTTAAAATTATTTTGGTAAATACATTATTTTTTAGTTTGAAAATTGCACGTAGTTTCGTAGGGGGCAAACATTTTGGAACGGAGGGAGTAACTTAGTCTAAACCCACCTTGCTATTTAGCTCGAATCAGTTGAAAACCGAGACCATCTATCATCAAGCCCTATTATCTAAGGATATTGATGAGTTTTACCAGAAATAATACTACAAAATTCAGAGCACATCGCCGTACGAGTGGACACAAAAACACAAATACACAAAAACACAAATGAGGGCTTAATAAAATAACTGCAGAAATGGGACTCAATAATAACAACGAGGTTGGTAAAGTAGGCATGAGAAAGTAATAAGTTCAAGTCTTGTAGAGACCAACCATTTTAAATCTTGGGCCACTGGGGATTATTTCCGGCCGTTACCTCTTGGGCTTCGGAATTAGTCGAAATATGCGCAATCTGACTTGGACATCCGGTTTTAAAAAAAGTTGGAACCCAATAATCAAACGCATTCATAAAAACAGTACAAATGATGCCAACCGATGATCTCCACCAACTTAACTAATCATCTTCAAATGAAGCACTCACATTTCCACACTTTTTCCTTCAAAACCAGTACCCAAAAACAGAGGAGAACGTACTGCATTACTAACCTGGAATTTTGGATTTAGCTGCTGGTTGGGGATTCCTCAATATGCTCGTTGGAATCTTTCATTGCCATATGTGGAACCCAAAAAAAGAAGATGAAGATGAAGTTTACTTACCAATGTCAACAGACAGTGTACCCTGCAGTAACCCGGGTCCTTGTTGAATGAATATATGGACAAATGAGAAAAACATTCTTTACCTCACCGGCGTAAAACCCCCATTTCTACTACCACCAAATGTGGATCCCACCATGAGTAATACACCCAATAGACACGTATATGTATCCTAGGACCGTCCCTCTTTCCAATTACAATTGGGTTTTTGGTTGTCTAAAAACCGGACCAAATAAAACTTATTTGGTCCGATTTTGGTTTTCAAAACCCCAAACCCGTTTGGTTGCAAAAGTTGGTCAATAACCCAGATCAAACCGAACCGATTTCACTATCTGATTAATATATTTATGTATGTATGTACAGATGGATAAGGTGGGGAGAGAGGGGCATGGAGAGGTACAGATGCAACTGTTTGGTGAGTGATGATGGCTTGTACCAGTTAACAAATCTCAATGACAGAGAGCTCCCTTTGCTGTCTGTTTGAGTTTGTTATTTTGGATTTTCTTTAGTCACTTTTCGCAGTTGCGTGATAAAGTTGCACAATTAGGTGGCATACGAATTTCATACCCATTGAGAAACTTAAAAAACCAAAAAAATTTAAACCTATACTGCACAATAGTAAAAACGAAAAAAGTGGAGAGGATAGCAATAATATCCACATACACCAAATAGAATTATCATTATTTCCTCGCTTTCTGCTAGATGCGTAGGTGAGTCTAAGCAGGAACGGAGTCAGGATTATTTCGACTCGGAGGTGACACTCAAAATCAATATTGTCCCTTTTATCCCACAAAGATAGTCACTGACAAAACAATGCAGTACACCACAGGAAAATACAAGCGGAAACGTAAGGTTCAGGAGACTATACAAACCCATGGTGTTGAAAAAAACACAATACAATGCCCAACTCCTAGTTAAAACTCGACTTGCTTACACAATGACGACCCGATCTTGGCCGGACTAGTGGCAACTACTATACAAGAGTGGAGCTCGATTCGTGTTCAATCCTTGCATTGTTTTCATGAGCCTCCCGCATAGCAAAGGAAGGGGGATGTGATCAACCTGAGCACAGGAAGGAATAAAAAAATTATTGTGTAGTGCAATGCCAATAATTGTGTGGCGTTTCCTTCCTGCTACTTATAATTCAGCTTTCATAGCATTCTTTGAATGCCACATGGTTTCAGTTGCTTAATTATATGGTGCTATAATTATTTCCAATAACCTGAATAGCATTCCATAGCAAGCTCATATAATGCTAATAAAAAGTACAAGATAACACAACGACTACACATTCCTTGGCACTATAATCACAAAGTTAATTGCATAGAAAACCAACAATCTCCGAACATCATACAGAAGACCAGAACTTGGAGTGTAAGCCTTGGCACCAAATTGTCAACAAAAAGGTTAGATTATATCTATATCTTCAGCCAAAAAGTCATGAAAGAATTTCTCCTGTCTATCAACAGATAGTTGACCTATATATGGTAGAAACGAACATTTCAATATGATGGAGCAATAAAAATTTCTACTAAATCAAATTTATAGACAGAGGAGTAAACAAATTATAATCCTTTTCGACATGTATAAGTAAAAAAGGTGCATTACTCTGTTATAGAAGCCATAAGAACCTTGTCAGTAGGCCATGGAATAGTAGTTCCAACAACTTCTTCAACATAAGCCATATCACTAGTAGTCCTCCACAAAAAAACATCAGATTTCTTTACAACATCCACCTAAACTCTCATTGCGCTAGGTTCGATAGGAAGATGATGAACACGTGCATTTAGATCTCTAGAAGACACCCGTCCATCAACAACTACTTCTCCTGTCCCCATCCAATCAAGCAACTTGCACTTGCTGCTAGGAGGGCTAGTGTTAATGCTCTTTAGCAACAAGGCTACGCGCACACCCAAAAAAACAATCAACAATGCAAGCGGAGTTGCGAATACCAAAAAAGCTATTGAAGTGAACCACACACAATCAACCAATCAAGGCACAATTTCACCCCAATAAAGCCAATCCACAAATAACGACAAAGCTAGAACTGTTTTCAACCCCAAAAATTCAACAAAAAAAGACGCAAAAAATGATATAGGCACTCTATACAGAAAATACCAACCAAATTTCAGGAAATCTATAAGCACCAAAACTTACAAACATAGCAAAATCTGAAATTAGCAATACTAGCAAAAGTTAAACTATTCTGATTTTTTTTTTTGATCGGCAAAAGAGAATTTATTAACCATTGGAAACCAATTACAATGATTAAAAGGAACCAAGCATAGGCGATAAAACATAACGGACATCCCAACTAGGTTGGCACACCCGAAAATGAATCAACACCAAGCAAGGACCAAAAGGGAACTAACCAAAGTTAGCAAGGAACCAACTTAAGAACAAGATTACAAAAATAAAGCAAAAAACAAAGAAGAAGAACCAGATTATGACTTCACTTCGCAAGTTCATTTGCAAAATACCCAAACCAGCTTCCAATCTTCAAAAGACTTCACCAGAACCCCATACCAGACAATGTACCCGACTTGACAAAGGCTTCCAGAAACTAGCATCACTAGGAATACCATTCAGGCATCATCTCAATCCAGAATCAAATACATGTATCAAATTAAGAACCATGATCACAATCCTATAGATACAATCAGTTACTGCACCGGATCAGAACCATCAACCATTCTTATCTACCATCAATCAAAATTTCAAAAGCAGCTATACATAAACCGATAATTCTTACCCTTAGGAGCAACCTGAAGGTGGACACACCAACTACCAACACCAATTCAACTCAAAAAACACCCCATTCCAAATTAATAATCCCATCTAATCAAAAGCTCCAAGAACATCATTTGACCACATCAACACTTCCCAGCAATCATTGCTTCATAAGCATATCTCCAAACCATGATGAACACCAAATGATAGCTCCAAAAGAGTTGAATAACTTCATCGTCGAAACTGCATTCTCTTGATTCAGCACCTTAAACATTCCGATTTAAGCTTGATCAGTGGCGAGGACTACATTATTTATCCTCTAACTTACAGGTTCGTCTGTCATCGTCGTTTAAATAAGCAATACTTGCAAAATCATATTTGCTCAAGGTGTTTCTCCTTTTCACTATAGCAGGATCTTCTTTCAAAATGCAATTCTAATTTTCTCCTTATTTTCTGTATTTCCTGTGTCAGATAATAACTTTTCCACATCTTAGTTTCCTTAATGGTTTCTCATTCTGCAGGTTTGGGTTTTAGATGCAACTCCAGGAAAAGTTCGAGCTGTTTATCCTCTATCTTAGCCACTTTGTTGGTCTTGGACAGATGGTCTTGTTGGGGCTTCTGCCTTACATTGCTTCTCGTATTCAAATGAATTCATATGGGTGATGCAGCTGCTCATGCTAATTGGTGTATTACTCCTAGTCACTAAGGTTTTTGCTACATTCAGTTGGGAGAATGTAACTACCTTCTTGGAACATTGATTTTCTCAATTTTATTTATGTTCCGGGACATTTCAATAGCAACTTCTATTCTGGACATCATAGTCATCTAAGAGAATATACCTCATATTTGGAAATCCAAATGCAAGATTCATCTCATTCAGCATTTTTGATGCAACAAGGTAAATTATGCTATGTTTGGCAAATGCTAAAGTACACAACTTTTTACCGAGGGAGAGACAACATGTGTAGTTGGTGATCCTTCAGTTGTTGCCGGATTATGAACCTAGAAAGTTTATAAAAGGGAAACAAACAAAATGTCATCACTCAAAGTAGTCTGGAATGACCACCAATGAAAAAATTTATGAGCTACTTACTTGGTTTTTCTTCAACTCATCGATTGAATTCTGCATATGAGCCATTTGAGACTTCAACTGAATATTTTCTTCATCTATCCGAGAGATAGGACCACTCATTTTTAATAATATAGTTAGTTTTTTTGTGACTCCTTTTCCAAATGTTCTTCAACAGCCCGCTTCTCGGGACCAAGCACTTTAGAAAGAGTATCTTCTTTCAGATTAGTTGAAGATAAGTTCGGTGTACCCCGTTCAACTTTTTCCATATCATCCTAAAAATTGCAAGATGAAAAACCAATGTAAATGACTAATGTGACTATCAACATATACAACAAATAAAACCCATAAATAAAGAATGAGCCATGGCTTTACAATCTTTTGTTCAACAGTTGTGTTGCTGTGTTGACCATTCTTTTTCCTATTTCCTTTGGCCCAAACAACGACTCTACTTGTGGAACAAGGCTTTTTTCTTTCTGCTTTATGAAATATAAAACCAAATATATAATCATAAGGCAATTTAAGTTGTAATTTTAATAGGTATGACGATCTTTGATAATGAACAAAAAAAGAAAAAAAGAATAGAGGTATTACCATCTCAGTGGCCAACCGTGCATATCCCTTACGACTCATAGTATGTCTGTATCTGTCTCTTTCTTTGAAATTGTCACTTTTAACCTAAACTCAAGAATTACAAGTATATTTAGTGCATAAAAATAGGATAGCTCAAAAGAGGATAGCATGCTCTGGAAATGGAATGCGAACACATGTTGTGTCACTATGATAGCTCAAAAGAGGATATCATGAACATCACATTTTAATCTATATGGATTAGGAGTCCTTTTCCTGCGTGCCATCAATATTTTCAATATCCCAGGGCATCTATAAGAAGCAAAAACATACAATAATAGTAGCCGCACATGCCCAACTCAAAATCAAGACATAAGTTGCAATCCTTTTATCAACAACAGCAAGAGATAAAGCATTATCAATTGAAAGAACGGGACAATCTTCAAGACCAAATTGAGACAACAATTATATCCTAAACATGTACACTTGAACCACTTGCAGACTTAAGACCCCACCAAACTTTAGTCAATAAACAAAACAACACAGCTTAGATTACATGACGTCAGTGCTGCAACATAAAATTACAACTAAATGCAAATACCTTGAAATTTGTAGCGCCTCGTATTTTTTTTGACTAATCTCGACTTTGCGGTTCTCCAATCTTCATCCATTTTCTGAAAAATCAACTATGCCATTCTTCATTTCGGTCAAATCTTACCTGGGAAAACTTGAAAGAAATTCTATCAATTTTACTAGCACACAAGATTATACTTGGGCACTATACCATAACTGAATGGATTGCCATTGGACTTCTGTCATTCTTGAGGGAAGCTTTTGCCAATCTTAAGTGTAAATGGCACAATCTCTCATACTAGAGCTCCCAAGAAAGAAGACAATTTGACTGATCACTCACCGATTGGCCGACCATATTCATCAAACTTGACTTCAACCCGACTACCTTCACTTACAACATTTGTTTTCAGTTTGGTCTGGCCTTCTTTACGTTTGTTATTTTGGGACACTATTGAAGGGATTTCAGGAGTTGCTGTAGAATTCAGTATTAGATATGATTGCACTTCAAGATTATTTCATAAAAAGAAAACTAACAATAAAAAAACCATACAATATTATTTCTCACCCACACTGCCAATGATTGTACATGGGCTGCAAAATAGGTCGGTTTGTTTAGTAGGTGATGTCAGGCGCTACAAAGCTCTGGTCATTCCCTGGGGGCTGCTACCTTCTTTTTGAGTTGTTCGTGATTTTCTTGAAAGTTGAGTAGTAGAACCACCCTTCTTCTTTCCGGATCTATACTTTTGCCAAGAAAAAAATAAAGAGAAAAAAGAAGCAATCCATGCACAGTTTAAGAATGAAAATGAGTTATCTGTAAATAGAAACTTGAAGGGGAATGGACAACATAGTAATGACTAATGAGCAGGTAAATTATAGAAGGAGCATGTATATAGAAAAACAAGCACAAAAACAATAATTTGTTAAAAAGTATACCCTTTATGCAAACATTACCTAATTCACTTCGGAGCTTGAGAAATCATTATTGTCACTATCACTCAGCCTTTCTTCACCATTGAATGGCACATAGTCTTCATCACCATCTCCATGCCCAGTCTTGTTTTTCCTCTAATCAGTAACATTACCTACACCACTTTGATTTGAATCAAATATGAACTTTGATGGGTTTATGACTCCAGCCGCATTCAATTCTAATAAGTTTTGTTGAATAGTTTTTTTCTTTTCCCTTTTATATACTTTCAACTTCTTGGACAAGTACTCAAGTACCCCTGCGCATACATGTTACTGAATCCATAAAATGGAATACCATGAAATACACGCGACAAATCTAAAATGAGATGAATGCATGTTTAAAACATAACACAAACTCAGGTAATATAAAGAAGTTTTGAGCCCCCTTCCCATGATTTCTCTCTATTGATCAAAATAGAAACAACGAACTAAAGTTGCAAATATCCAAGTAAAATTTCGTTTCAATGACTCAATAATTACATGAATC
>JAXBDA010003896.1:0-14996 GCA_036023075.1 Gaultheria prostrata | reverse complement strand
GGGGACACGCCACATGTATATTTGTTTATGTAAATATTTTTTTTTTAGAAAAGGCAAACAAAACAAGACTTCCATTATCCATAAGTTCAAACATTATTCCCAAACTTTTGAGTAATTATAATTTTACCCCCAAAAAATAAAAAAATGTCATTTTGACCCCGCCGTGTCCCTATCCATGTCCCCTGTGTTCCACCCCAAAAATTAAATTAAACCGTGTCCCCTCCACGTGGGGTATCTGGAAAGGTGTCCCACCTTGTCCCCGTATCCTGACCCCCTCCACGTGGGGTGTCTGGACATGTGTCCCTTCTTGTCCCCGTATACATGTTACTGAATCCATAAAATGGAATACCATGAAATACATGCGACAAATCTAAAATGAGATGAATGCACGTTTAAAACGTAACACAAACTCATGTAATATAAAGAAGTTTTGAGCCCCCTTCCCATGATTTCTCTCTATTGATCAAAATAGAAACAACGAACTAAAGTTGCAAATATCCAAGTAAAATTTCGTTTCAATGACTCAATAATTACATGAATCACTATAGCGTGCTCTCACAATCTTCTCTTGCATTACTTATTTCTTCATCATCATTGCCAATGTCCAAACCAAGTGTTGTAATCTATGATGCACGGACACGGACACAGGAATCATAAAAAAATGGGGATATGGACACGGCGGGGGACACGCCACATGTATATTTGTTTATGTAAATATTTTTTTTTTAGAAAAGGCAAACAAAACAAGACTTCCATTATCCATAAGTTCAAACATTATTCCCAAACTTTTGAGTAATTATAATTTTACTCCCAAAAAATAAAAAAATGTCATTTCGACCCCGCCGTGTCCCTATCCATGTCCCCTGTGTTCCACCCTAAAAATTAAATTAAACCGTGTCCCCTCCACATGGGGTATCTGGAAAGGTGTCCCACCTTGTCCCCATATCCTGACCCCCTCCACGTGGGGTGTCTGGACATGTGTCCCGCCTTGTCCCCGTATCCTGACACAGCGATACGGTGACCCCTAGAGGTGTCGGTGCTTCATAGGCTATAATGTCTTGTGGTCAGGAAGATATATCAGCGGTTGTAACTAATTTGTAACTACTTTTTGCATAGTAGAATAAATTTATATTTTTATTACCTATTCCAATGCATCCAATCTTTGTTCATCATCCTAACAGTAGCAGGCGTGTTTCCTGATATATATGTTACCAAACACGTGAAGCCCTCATGAATTCATACATGGACATGTATCATTGTTGGCAATAAGCAAGAAATGCTACAAAGTTTCAGCACTTTTTTTTTTGCTCTCTTTTGGACGCTATAGAGAGTTTCATAAACCCTATAATAAGCTCTTTCCATGTTCTCCTAGTTTTTCTATAGCTTTTTAAGAAAGAAACGCCACGGATGGTTTGGATAACAAAGCAGAGCCCTAAGAACGTTATATACCTAAGCCATAAAAAATGTTATTTGTAGTAGTGAAATGGGAGCAAAATTTTACTTCCATTAGTGACATATCTCAGTCATCTATGAATAGGAGTCTCCATACTATCTACCACCTTCCAAATACCATTTGACACATTTATCAATTACGGGAAAATATAGTTTTCAAAGAGGATCTTGAAGATCATGTAAATATCTCATGATGCTTTCATGACAATAGGCAGCAAAATGAATTGATAGAAATCCTCAATCGATTATTTAACAAGAAATAAAAAAAACTGTCCATATATAAAAAATGCGTACTCTGGAAAAAGTTATGTAGGACTTGTGGAGAAGAAGATGTTGAACTAGAGACAGCCCGCTGAGCACAGGGCGGCCCAGGCACGCACTCAAGTTGCTAAATGGATTAAGATGTCATATTTGTTGTAGTGTAAAAAAGGTCATAAAATTATGCAATTAAAAGTCACATTTGTAGGGCACCTGAGATGCAATTGGAGAAAAAAGATGGTTACTCAAGTTTGAACAAAACTTACTGCAATCAGTGGCCTTACATAATGTATAGCTAAAAGAAGTGTCCTCTCGTGACTAATACAAACAAAGAAAAATCAATGGGCTATGATGTAAAGCTGAAAAGGTATTGTAAAAACCATCTTTTAATAGCCAACCCCCTAACTTATTTGTTATGATAATCAATGGTAATTCAAAGACTGAAACAAAATCAAGTGATATACCAGTTTTTATCATTCAAACTTAGACCTAACAAAACAAATAAATCAAATATTGGTGGCAGCTTGAGAATTCAGTTAAAGAGGATGACAAGAGATAATCCTTAGAGACACCAACCCTCAATAGGGGACCATTTACGAATTGACAGAAATGTTGTGATTTATCTAATGTTATAAAAAAATAAAATCCTCCATTTACGAACTGACACAAACCTTTATTTAGAAGACAATGAAAAGAATTATACTTGCAAATTATGATGTCATCGTTCCAACTTGATGAAAATCAAGTGATAAACCAATGTCATAATTCCAACTTCAGCCTAACATATTTGAACATAAGGAGGGAAAGAAAAAGTGACAGAAGCTCGAAAATTCTGCTAGGAAGATACCGATGTCAACATATAACAGCCACTGTAGGAATAGACAAAGGTTCAGTTTCGGATAAAACTCAATTTCAGGAATGCAAACCCTGACACTATTACACCTTCTAAAAGTTAGTATCCAAAGAGGGACTGAAACAAGAAGGAATTGAAATTGTGGAACATTAACGTTCTAACTGAGTTGCTAATCAATCTGTAAAACTCTCAAAGTGTTCCCATTTCCATTAAGGGTGTGTTTGAACAAAATTAACTTTTCCTATCTAGTCAATTGGAGTTGGCCGGGTTTCATTCTTAGTGCTTCACTTAGTCGTAATTTCCCGTCTAGGAGAGTTGACCTTTTTATGAATGTATATCCACTCCAACTGTTAGAATTTTTCTCAATGGTCAACCCAATTATTAACAATCCTCAACGGGCTCAGGCAAGGGATCCTTTAGCTCCTTAATTATCAGTATATCGTTGCAATGGACTATCTTGTTCGGTGATTAGTAAAAAATAAGGTTTTCCTTCACTATTGGCGTCACATAAATTAGAATGGTTTTCTAGTTCCTTTTTGTGCTTTGCAAATGATTGGCTTATCTTTACACAAGCATAGCAAAACTGTATTTAAACACTAAATCATATTTTCCAAAGTATTGGGCATTTTAGCAAAGAGGACAAGATACAACATCATAATGGAATTAATCAACACAAATGCCCCAATATCTTTTGAATGAATAAACACAAAAGGTCCAATACTGAATATTTTCGAATGAATCCACGGAGAACCCTATAATACCCTACAAACCTTCTATTTGGGCAAGAAATAGAGAAAGACCTGACAATCTAAACCCTAGAAATCAGTAGGGAACAAACCTGATACTGCCAGTTAAAACCCTAGAAATTTGGTGAGGACTCTCCCAAACTGACCAGCTGTTTGCTTCTGCCACTGCAATATCCGAATATGGCTTTGATTGTTCTCCCACTACGAAATGAGGAAGAATAAGACAGATGAAAATTGGGAGATTAGTGGGAAACAGAAGTTAGTCAATTGGATAGTAGGAGAAATAGAGAACAAGGAATAAACCTGCAACTCAGGTTCAAAACCTTGGAATACCAGATGATAGATCCATTAGCTGCCAACTGGTGTTTCGCACAGCTACAGAAATTTACCCGAGGTTGCACAAAATGATTGAATCCCTATTATTTCAGTGTTATGTTTCGAACAACTGGTGTTTCGAACAAATTTGGTTGAACATATTGGAATTTTCAGTAAGGGGAGGGCGCAAAGGGTTGGTGCCTATTATTTTAGTGGAACACAATTGAAGAGCTAATAAAACGCTATAGCATTTTAGGCCCTAGTGTTTCCTCCCCTTTTTTATCACTAAACACTATATTTGTTTTGCTATTATAGCATGCTTAAAAGAACACTATCATCTAATGCAATTAACAGCCATATACATTATAGTGATTTCAAGGACCCTGGCAATTAAGTGCAAGCATGGTGTCCATTCCTTTATGCCGCGAATGCAAGCAATTTTAGTTATAACATTTCAAACCTGGAAGTAATTACGCAAAGATTGTTTATAAGATGATCATAATTTTGTACATCATGAAGATAACAATACTATAATTTTCTATATTTTGCTTCACATACTAGATTGGTAAAACAAATTTACGGCAACTTTTGATACTGTGACATTAAGTAAATGGATTAGCAAGAATCTAGAGTCCTAGACTCCCATAGCATAGTCAATACCATAGTTGTTGTAGCTGCTCTATCTTCTAGAAGCATTGATAGCATTAACAGGATTCGGCTTGACGAGGCTAATGCGGTTATGTCTATTAGTAAAATCTTGGGTGAGGATTACATGGGAGATGATGATGAAGTCCTAAGTAAAATTATGGCTATGGAAGCCGAGGATGATGAGAGGGCTAAATTTCAGGTCACTCAGCAGAATGGTTGATTCTTTGCTTTTTTGGTTTTAGGGTCTTTCTTTTGAGGGTGAGTTTAGGTTTTGGTTGGCATCTTGCCAATCTTGGGTGTTGGTTTTTTCCCCGTCCTAGTGGCATTTGCCCTTCAAAGTGTGGAGTTGTGTTTTGCTCTTGCTTTGTGGTGATGCCTTTGTTTTGGATCATTTTAATCTTTGTAATCTGTTTCCAAAGATTAATAAAAATTCTTTTGCTCGTAAAAAAAATCGTTTGCACAGTTTTAACATACAGAAGTGCTTGAATATTAATTAGAGTCATATATATCTAGAAATATCCCATAAATAAATGAAAAAAACCTTTGTTCTCCAATAGAAAAGATAAACCGAATTCAATAACATCATCAATCAACATAGACGATAGAGGACAATGAAATCGTGGAGTATACCATTTTGTCAAATTAAATAAGACTTGAAGGAAACTTAGGGTATTAAATTGCAACTATAGATGTAAATATAAACGCCTCGGGGGACCATAGAATATCTATAATCAACCCAACAAGGAAGAAATGAGAGTTGGTCAGATGGATGAACCAAGAGACCAACTTATCATACAATACATAAAGATAGACTACTAATAGAAATCTACAGCTAGGTCAAACGCTCCTGAACTCCTTTCTTCAGAAACAACCATGTATGTTGGCATGCTGATATCAAGGCGAAAGAAGCTTAGACCTCCTCTGAAAGAGCAACGTTGAGATCAATGGCTCCAACATTATTTGTTGGAGCTAATGTCAGGGCACATCCCACAAGCGGAAGCCCATTGACTCTCTGGTCAATTTTAGCCCTTAGTTCTTCATAGGTTCCCTGGATCCCACTAGTTGATCCAAGCTGAGTTCACCAGTTGGGGCATCAAACCAGGAAGGCTTCGGGAACTTTATCCCCTCTATTTCAAGCCCTTTGGTGCGGATTTTCTCCGCTTTCAATTGCTTGCACAATTCAGTCTATTGTTGGAGGAGTATTGAATAAATAGACCCGGGAGAATCCTGAGCAGCAGGAACTCCCATGGGCCTTTCGCCAAAGGTACCATTGCACTATGGTGTTGACGCAACAATGGCCAAACGAAAAGGGTTTTTCACTAGGTGAAAAAACAACAAGAGCAATATCATAACCGGTCAAGGTACCTTCTTGAACATGCCAAATTGGCACTTTGAGAGGGCAAGTTGACGAGCTTGTTTCGACTCAATCAACTTTATTTCAATCTTTCGGCGACCTAAAGCCATTTTACTTACCATGGAAAATATGGCAAGTAGAATACTCAGGTTTCCTTGGAGAGATTAAGAGCAAACGACCTTAATTTATAGCAGTAGCATAGTCCATTTATTTGCATAATCCCATTGTTGTTTCCTTCTCCATTACGTATCGTCTTCCAAATTATGATAATCTCACTGATGTAAATGTACGTTGATTGACATTAAGATAGTTAGTTGCAATATTGAATCTCCAACTTACCGTTAAAGGTGGATGAGTATTATTAACTCTAGTCTTACCAAGATTATCACATAACTAAAATGGAAACAGAAGTTGACACGCTGACCCGCCTATTTTCAAAAAATGCATAACGCATGTCAAAAGGACACATTAGAGTTATAATTTACTAAGTTTGTTATATCATACATATACAGTCTATACACGGTGGTGAAAAAATGCAAGATAAAACTAATATCACTTTCTCAAATTTATAGCTTAAACATCAATATTATCTGCATAAAATTAGGCTCCGCAAAACATAATAAACTATACCGTACATTATTTTAAATAACCACCAATTAATGCATCGCATTCGTCATCTAACATAAAATCCCCTAATTGAAAGTCTGAAGAAAGAGAGACTATTCGGTTAAATCTACAGAGTTCTTATCAACTATAAGCAATGGATCGCAAGTTATTTTTCTTGTTTAATTTTCCATGTATAGGAGTGTAAGAACTTGTCTCACATGTGGTAATTATCACCTGCAAAACTAGTAGTATGTGAGCTTAAGCAGTATCTCCATCCATTACCAATTTGGTTTTGAATTGTTAATTGAATGCTCAAACATGGGAAGAAAGATAGGTTTTGGGAGACTTTGGGCAAGATCTCTAGATGATTTTCCCTTTTCTTTGCGCCACAAGTGCGAATTCATATCGTAATAAACTTATGGGTTAGATTCCTTGTCTACCTTTCCAAATGCGAATTTGGATCATATGTGCGAGCAATGTTGGAGTTTGCCCCACATCCGATATTTACTAACTTCAAAATAAGTATATTAGCCTAGACAACATCTCCTCTTAATGTCGAGTGGTAAATGGTTTAACAATTCTAATATGTTTCATTGTCTTTCATCCATACACGCGTGGTGCCTAAGATATGAATTGTGTTTGATTCTCAACTTACGTAAAACACACACACACACACAAGTGTCGAACAAGTGTGAGGGGGTTAAGTACATGAACGCGAGTACGGCTATATATCCAAGTGTTGGACTCATCCCATTTTTATTTAATCCACATGTTAAAGACATCGAGATAATACTGTAAAAGACAAAAATTTAGCTATTTTACTTTCTAGGGTAATTTTGTTACAAGGCAGATTGACCATTAATGCATAATGTATTATATGATAACTTTCACGCATAGGTGTGTATTAAACTTGAAAACTAAACTATTTCCGGGAGGAAGGTCCAATTAAACATCGTAAATATCCCATACACTAAATAAATAGTTGAGTATCTAACACGAGTGCATCATACACTTCAAATATAGTCGAGTGTATCCAACAACAAATGTCTCTACACCGAACATGTCGTTTTAGAAGTGTGTGCTTCTTAGATTGTCACAAGAGTATGAAGCGTGGAACATAAAGCAATTGAATGAATCTCAACCATCATAAAGAGTTTTTTTAGTAAGTTAAATTTCATTGGAAGGAACAACCAAAAGAAAGGCAACGGGATAGACTTGAACCCCAAACAAACAACACAAAGGAAAGCCTAAACTTCTCACCTAACATCACCAAAACAGAGAAAACGGAGAACACAAAATCAAGGTTAATTCTTCCATTGCAACGATCGATGATCTTACCAATTGTTTCCTCTTCCACTTTAAATGTAACCTCATTAAGATCGTGAACTTCCTTCTTACCGAATAAATACTCATCCTTTGGATATTAATCACATATTGGAGGTTTATTCCAATCCACAGTTGGATCGGGATTGTGGATCGAGAATAATTGTTCATGTAAATGGCCACTCAATCTTAGCCTCCTTCACCACATTAACCGACTTTGTTACGACCAAAGGAGCCTGATGTTCCGGGCATCCCTGTGAACTCTACGGTTTCCTTTACTGTACCAACACAATCCAGGAATTCTTCAGATTGTATGCAACCCTTTAACTCTGGAATGTCAAGTTTAAAGTCAGACTCCCACCTCTTTAATGTATCCTGGACCACTAGCTACCTTATTGTACATCAAACGGGTTCTCGTCCTCTTCATCCTCGTCATAATCACCTCCCTCTTCACCTATATTACATGGCTTTTGGGGTAGTTGGTTCTAAAGCTCACCGTGAGCCACCGTTAAGGCATCGGATTGCTCTCTTAGAGTCACAAATCGCACCTCAAAACGTTGTGCTATACGGGCCTCTAGTTGTGTTTCTCCCACAACATCATCGTGCTCAAACACGTTTTCAACAGCGGCTTTACAAACATTACCTCCTCGTGGAATGATCAATCAGGAACCGAGCCTATGCTCACATACCAACTAACACAGCATAGAAATGTGAACAAAAACAGAATCATTCCACGAACAAAGAACTCTTCTACAATCTAATAACCCTCAAATTAATAGTATTATAGAATCATGACAAATGAAGAACAAGATGAAGAAAGATATGCTCGCATGAGCAATGAGCATGAATAGAGTGTGCATGGTGTGTGGGGTTTACCTTGTGAAGCTTTCAACTATGAAAATACTGTCATGGATCGTTAGAGGCCTGGGGTGGATGGAAATAAGAAGAAAGAGAAAATTGTTGTCCAAGTAGAGTAATGTGGGGTTTTTTTTTACTTATTTAAGAGACTAAACAAAAGGCCGTGTTTATGGAATTCATCAACTCAATCTGGGGACGCTCTGAAAAAGAATTCGTGGAGGTGAATGCAATGGGGATTGCTGGAGGTCTGTTGAGCATTTTGGAACTCTGTAATCTTCAGCATGGAGGAATCTTTGTTGTGGCAAATGTCTGATGTCACTAATGCAAGCAATTGATCTGAACTAAATTTTGGTATGGTAATGACATATCCCAAATGCTGCTGCCATTGCCATATGCTGCTGCAAATTAGGAATTCAAGGCTGTTGAAGAAAGTTGTATTGAAAAGCTGGATAGCATAAATGGTGAAGGCTAAAGGCTGTTCTTATAAAATGGATCAATTGATGGTAGTCGACTGTGGTGACAATTATATTTGGGAAATAACTGAACCCATGTGCTGGTTGAAAACTAATCAGATGCTGCATGTAAATCAAGTTGAGGTTGTTGTTGGGAAAGTATGTGAATCAAGTTGAAGGGCTGCCAGTAATCAAATTATGGTGCTGGTAATTATAGTGAGATCATGGATGGAAATTAATCCTTACTGCTGGAAGGGTTCTGTCATTGGAAGATAGACGCAAAAGATTGGAAGCATGGATGAATACCACTGTTGTTGTTGCTGCTGCTCATCAAGTGAGGTGCTACCGGTGTGTTTTGAATGGTTGGGAGTGATTGGGCTTCAATGGTCGAAATTTTTTGGGGGATTTACTGATGCCGGTTTCTTTCGGCTTTGTTTTCTTCTTTGTTCATGTTTATTGATTTCTTATCAACTAGCTTGGGTTAGATATGGCATATGATTATCGAGTTGCTAAGATGCCAACCTAGTTGGGTTGTTAGTCTCTCGTTGTGATGTCATTTTCATTCGTTTCCTTTTAATCTCTATAATTCTTACATTGATTAATAAAATTCTTGTTGCTTTTCAAAAAAAAAAAATTATAGAAAATGACGAGATACTTTCTCTTATGAAAACATTCAACATTAACATCAACTGATTTGTACTAATGCTTACAACATTTATTTATAATAGATGAACTTCTAAACCTAGCACTCATAAAATACTAAAACGAAAATAAAATATATGGAAACAAAATCAAGCTCAATTCTTCTTGACCAACCAACCTACAAAATAAGAATACTAGGTCAAGAAACTAGGAAACTATAAATTATACGAAATCTTGACTAAAATAAAATATCCTAATAAAATTCTAATTTTTAAAACCAAAATACTAATCTTCTAAAATCGCCAAGCATCAATATCTCACATTCAACTCTAGCATAAGAAGGGAAATAATAGCTTGACACAATTAAATAATTCCCTTAGATACGCTGACACGTGTGAGGACATAAAATCGATGGCTAGCAGATAAACAAGATGCAGCTATTTCTATGAGAATCTACTATAAATCACAGCAAGATAATTAACCAAAACCTAATAAATACGACACTTTTTTACTAAAAAATTGCACACCATGGATAATCACGGTAGTTTTGGATACAAATTTAGGGACATCCAATGAGAAGTGGTGTCTATGCTATCAAAACTACACATTGTTTCAATTGTCAACTTACCTGAACTAGGGAACCATTATGAAACTCTAAAAGAAATCAGAACCTTGGAAGATGAAGTTCATTTGAATTGTAAAACAAACACTGTGCAATTACTTATTACTCTTCATTTAAATTAAACTATAGATGCCCAAAGCAGATTAATTTGGAAGAGTTGTATGGTGATGCCCTTTTTATTGTTCTTTTTTTTATAACTCAATTTATTTGGGCTAGCTTACGTGCACCTCGAATAATTCCTAGGGTGACCATCCCAACGTTGACTAGTAGGAATCCATTTAAAGTCAGGACAAAACTCCATATGAACCCACCCCCCAAGAGTGGATAGCACCTAGAAGGTTCCAATCTAGAGACAGGGAGTAAACCCCTATGTTCTAAACTTTGACTACCTGGCCGAACCCTTTCTACTGCTATAAATTAAGGTCATTGGCTTCTAATCTCTCCAAAGAAACCGAAGTATTCTTCTTGACATTTATTATATGGCAAGGAAAATGACTTTGGGCCGCCAAAAGATTGAAATTAAGTTGATTAAGTCGAAACAAGCTCGCCAAGTTACCTTCTCAAAGTGCGAATTTAGCCTTTTCAAGGAGGCAAGCGAGCTTTGTACCTTGACCGGTTGTGAGATTGCTCTCATTGTTTTTTCACCTAGTGGGAAACCCTTTTCATTTGGCCATCGTTGCACTAACACCATAGTGCAACGATACCTTTGCAAAATCCCCATGGGAGTTCCTGCTGCTCAGGATCCTCTCGGTTCTATTTGTTCAACACACCACCAACAATACACTAAATTGTGCAAGCAATTAGAAGTGGAGAAAATCCATGCCAAAGAGCTTAAAATAGAAGGGATGAAGTGCCCAAAGTCTTCCTGGTTTGATGCCTCGACTCGAGGACTCAGCTTGCATTAGCTAGTGGAATCCAAGGAACGTATGGAAGAACTAAGGGCTAAAATTGCTTAGAGAGTTAATGAACTTTTGCCTATGGCATCTGCTCTGACATTAGCTTCAACAAATAATGTTGGAGCTATTGACCTCAATGTTGCTCCTCCAGAGGAGATCTAAGCTTCCTTCATCCTTGATATCGGTATGCCAACATATATGGTTGTTTCTAAATAAAGCAGTTGGGGAGGGTTTGACCTAGCTGCTGATTTCTTAATGTATCGTATGATAAGTTGGTCTTTTTTTTTTTTTTTTTCTTGTTGAATCAGCAAAAAAGACAATATATATATATAAAGATCATGGAAGGAGATGAGTACAATAAGAGGGAAAGGAGGATAAGGAATCAACCAGCCCCGCAAACAAAAAATATGACATGGTCGACATGACCCGAATCAGCCCAAAATAAACAGATATAACTACCACTCCTTAGGCTATTGATAAGTTGGTCTCTTGGTTCGCCCATTTGACCATCTATCATTTCTTCCTTGTTAGGCTATTGATTACAAACATCCCATGGTCCCCCTAGGTGTGTATCTTTTTGTCTTCGGTTGTAATTTAATAAAAAAATCTTTCCTTCAAGTGCTATTTAACTTGACAAAATGGTATACTTCTTGATTTCTTGTGTCTTTTATCGTTGCGCTTATACACATTATCTTTTTTCTATTGTAGAACAAAAGTTCTTCATTTATTTATGGTGTTTATCTTTATGTCTTCATTTGTTTATGCATGTAGGTATGTGTGTGTGTGTGTCTGTCTATATATATATACACAATATATATCCAATAAGGGATCCCTAATATACTACGGTGCGAGATTTTTGTTCGAAATCAAATTTTGATGATCCGAACCGTTAGATGTGTTTAAAATATTTTTTTGAAGGTCCAACGCAAGGATTTGTCAAAAAACATTACCTGGAAGGGCTTGATCCGAGTATTTATATATATAGAGGATCATGATCTAATTAGGACTCCCTTACAGAAATTCCGTGAGGACCTCATGGATCGGGGTCGAATCTCGACGATGCGAACCGCTCAATGTATTTAAAACGTGTTTTTAAGGGCCACCATGAGGAACCACCCAAAAAAAAAATACCCGGAAGGGCTTCATCCGAGCATTTTTCGATAAACTTTATATGTATGGTCATTATGAAAAACTGCTCGAACGAAGCCCTTCCAGGTATTTTTTTTTCTGCAATTCCTCGCGTTGGCCTTTGAAAACACGTTTTAAACACATTGAATGGTTCGAATCGTCGAAATTTGGTCCGAAAAATCAAAAAAGGGGTGGTCCTCACGGAGGAGATCCGTAAGGGAATCCTTATTAGAGAGAGAGGGGTGAGAAGTTGAGGTTTTTGGGGATGCAAGCAAGTATTAGTTTGAAGATAAACAAAGCGAATACTAGCTTCAAAATCCCCATGGCTTCTTCTTATATTCTTTAACTTCTCGATCACTTTTTCCTTCCGATCGGATCTATGTTTTGGTCCCAGAAAGAGAGTCGACCTTGTGTGGAGGGTTTGGCAGCAGAAATGAACGAAGTCGTGTTTTCATACTGTGCTAGAGAAAATTCCTAATCACACCATGTTTTGAACCTCCATCCACTCTGTTGTTTGTGTTGTGTGTGCATGTGCGCGCATGTATGTATCTGTAATCAATGAGAGTCAGAGCAGTTTCTCTGGTATAAAAAGGCTGAAACTTACCCCAATGTTGACATGGAAATTGGTAGATTCTTCGAAGCAGAGATCTTATTGAAACTGGCTCTGATGTCTCATGTACCAACCGATGCCACCTAGAGACGTGTAGCCGGGTAGGAGATAAAAATTAGCGTTTTCCAGAAAGAAATAATCAAACGAAGAACAACAATTGATCAAAAAAAAAAAAAAAAGCAGCAGAAGAACAAAAACGAAATCTGAAAGATCAGAAAAACACTATACCAATGCGAAATCCGTTGCGAAATCAGATTCCTAGCCAATGGTAATGGTGATTAAGGTGGTGACGCACCATTGCCTGAGAAATCTGGCTGCTTCTGTAGTTCTTTCAAAGGAGTATTTGGGTGAATATAACTGACCTCTCCTTCCACATTTGGATGAGATATTTGAAGGGGTAAAATTTATGGACTTTCCCGTTTGGATGGGATATCACTTTTGATTCATTTATGTACTTTCCTGTTTGGATGGGATAGTTGTAGGGGTATTATTTATGGGGCCAATGAAGTCCGGGTTTAGACCTTATTCATGGATGGAGATAATTTTGCACAAGGATAGTACTATTATTTATGGTCGGTTGGATTTAATATCCCCAAGACTGTTAATTATGACTGTCAAGACCTCATCCACAAACAAACCTTCTCAATACCCCCATTTCACTTCAGACCCTTTAATTTATCATTATTCCCTTTCAACCTACAAAACAAATCAAGTAATATTATATAATCAACCTTATTACCAAAATCTTCCAAACTAAGATTATTTTTTCAACCATTTATAAATGTCACATCAATGTGGGTTCACATTGATATTTGACTCATTCGGTTCGTTTATCAACCTATGTATGAATAAAAAAAGATTGAAAAAAAAACTTTTTTGAGCACCTTTGTTAATATTGTAGGTCCCATTATATTAGAATACGAAAATGTGAAATTACTTGAAAAGGATTCGTTTGTGTGATGTGGGTATCACAAAAGATTACCTAAAGTTCCAGTTTAATTGAAGGGAATCTTGAGGATAAATGGAATGTGATGATTCAATGATTACTACATTTTTGGAAGAAATAAAAATGAGAATATGATGAATTTTCATGATTTTGATGTTTGGAAGAGACAAGGAATATGAATGAGATTGCTGATGACATATTCAATCAGCATTACATTCCCAAACTAAGTAAAAATATGATCTCTCACTTAACGCATGGTAATATAATATTCCTGGCTCAATCTTTAAAAGAAATAATTTTGATAAATTTACAAGATAATTATTTTTGCGTAAGGACTAAACTAATCCAAACACATAAATGAAATTACTATTTCTAGTAACTATATTCCTATTTCTACTCAAGTAAATTCCCGAGAATTTTGATTCCCAGTAATCTAATTCATGTTTCTATTCAAGATTTCAGTAATCGAAACGTAGCCGTATAAATTCTTCTACCCCAAGTGAAGATGAGACTCTCTAAATACCATTGTGGTTGTGATACGGATGTATAAATTGATGTACATTTTGATGTGTCCTAAGCATTTTTGAAATGCTATAAGTTATATAGCATTGAATGTCACTGGGTCCCACAAGTAGATGAGTTTTCTTTTTTGGCAAGTTGCATCAACTATTGTAGAAATAAAATGTTAAGGGATTAAATTTCAGAAACACAATAAATTTTATGGGTTCCACATTAGATTTTTTTAAAATAAGAATCTTTTTTTGCAAATTGCCTCAAATATTACAGGTAAATGTTGAAATAGTAAAAGTTAGGAGATTATTTTTTAGTATCGCAATAAATGCTATGAGACATTTTGATGTGTCCATTGCAATTTCGAAATGCTATAAGTTATATATCATTGAATATCTGTGGTCCCACAAGTATTCCTACTTGGCAAGTTGCATTAACTCTTGTAGGAATAAAATGTTAAGAGATTAATTTTCAGAAACGCAATAAATATTACGGGTCTCACAAATAGATTTTTTTAAAAAAAGAATCTTTTGTTGCAAAATTACCTTAAATATTATAGGTAATGTTAAAATAGTAAATATTAAGAGATTAATTTTGAGTACCGCAATTAAAGTTATGGGACATTTGATGTGTTCCTAGCAATTTTGAAAGGGAAATGATTTCCACACCCCCCTTTTATCCCCACACACTCCCTTTTTGTCTTTATTCAACTTGAAATTACCAAATTGCCCTTCATATGGAAAAGGTGACTCTTGAAGTATGGGTAATTTGGTAATT
>JAXBDA010003895.1:0-31851 GCA_036023075.1 Gaultheria prostrata | reverse complement strand
TGTTTTGTGGGTTTGGTATTCAATCAGATACGTGATCAGTAGAAATTGAACTTAGGGCTTTTTCTTCTTCAGGAATTCATATAATAAGGAATGAAAACAAAAGAAAGAGGAAACAAAAATTCAACCTATATGAAACAGAAATTCAATACCGAATGGAGATTGGGTTCTATCTGGCCAAAATTGATGGTAATTTACCAGACATTGAGTAGTTGTGAGAAATTGTGCATGCAGCCCACAACTTGAAAAACTTCTCATACCTTTTCGAAATCATCGTCGACATGATCAGAACCAGAGGTTCGATGGCATATCAGAACCAGAGGTGCGCCGTTGCCATCGACCGGGAGTTGGGAAGAGAAAGGATGAGAGAAGCTCTGTGTGAGGAGAGAGAAGGAGAGAAACACCGTTTATGGGAAGAGAGAAGGCGCGTTAAGCAAGTGAACCTACTCTTTTCCCTGGCCAATTAAAAGGAGCGTGAAGGACAATCGGGAGCAATGCGAGGTAAATTAACTTTCGTATGTGGGGTCCACTGAATTTGAGTATTGGAAAAATGCTTGTAATTTTGATTATCCAAATGCCAAAATTTGAGTATTTACAAAAATATTGCTAACTTTGGTTATTCCATTGTGAGCCCTTTTTGTGTCACTCATTGTTAACTTTAACAATATTTTCCTTTTGATTATACCATTGGTGATGCTCTTAGGATCCAAAATTACATCTACATTGTACAAAAATTCCTCATTTTGTTTTGGCTTAACTGATTTGTATAGCTTCACTTAGGCCTGGTTTAACCTAAATAAGTCAATTGTTTTTTATTTTAAAAAATTTGCATTTGCTAGTTTTTTTTAATTATTGGTTCGTCTCGACGAGCAGAATCATAAAAGTTAGAAATTATTATTCAAACCAATTTTCTTAAAATAAATCAAAAGACAGATATTTTGGCTTATTTTTGTCTTTATCCAAAAAAATTGGAGTTTCGATCACATCTTTCCTTTTGTAATTCTTCTCGTCGAGATAAACCAATAATCCCAAAAAATATCATGCTAAAGTAACAAATGAGAAAAAAATTAAATAAAGAAAAAAAGTGAAGCTAAAAAAAGTCTGTGGTAACAAAGAAAAAAGAGCAAACAAATAGATTGATTTCTTGATCAATCGGATATTGTTGAGTGCTTGATTTCATTATGTATTTTCAAGTTTACAATTCACATTTATGAATTTTAAATCAGAAAATACACGATTTTATCTAGCACTTAACAATATCCGATTGAGCTAATTTTTATGGTGTTACTCAAAAAAATATTTTAAAAGGTAAAGAAGACATGAATTAAGAGGGACTTCTCCAATAGATTTTATGAGGATTTGATAAAATGAAGTCCTTGACTTGATTTTATCAATTGGTGAAGACATTTCATAAAATCTCATATTTTTGCACTAAAAAATGTGAGATTTTATGAAATCTCTTCACCAATGAATAAAATCAAGGGTTCTAATAAAATCTATTAAAGAACTTCCCCTAATGAGATGAGCTCCTACATCCCCCTGTGTACCGCTTCTGTCTTTCTTTATGATATATACCCGTGTGTGGTCGTACATGAAAATAGGAGGGGAAAGATGGAGAGAAACAACACAAGGCTATTTATGTCATTTGCTCCACCAATTACAAACACCATGTTCGGTTTGGTTTTAGAAAACTTTTTTGGTTTCTACTTTTCCGGTGGGACCCTTCACTTTTTGTCTTTTACTTTCCCTCTCCTCCCCATTTCTAGAAATGTTATTGTAGTGCATATTTTGTGCGAGATGGGTCCGTGAGATCCACTTTGAAGACCCACACAAATGATCCGCACCGATCATTAATTTTCTAAATAAATTTTCGAGTCACTCCAAAAAAATCAGCTCATTCGAAAAATTATTAGTGGTTGCTTCGTCTTCATTATTCATTCACAATTTAGGATCCTGAATTTTGACAAAAGTTTAAAAAAAAGTTAGACAACTTGATCAAGTACTTAAAATTATACGATTGACATGATTTTTTTCCAGATGACTCAAAAAATAATTTTAAAACTAATGGACGGTTTGGATCATTTGTATGAGTCTTTGAAGTGGACCCCACGGACCCATTTTGCACAAAATATGCACTGAAAATAACATTTCTAGAAATGGGAAGGAGAGAGAAAATTGAAGACAAAAAGTAGGGGGCCCCACTGAAAAAGTGGAAACCTAGGTTTCTAAAACCAAACCGAACATGGCCAAAGCCTTTGAAAAGTCTGACTTGCATTGATTGATGCAATGAAAGGCTGCCTCTTTACGCGCGCGGCTTTCACTAACATTGGCCCAGAGGGCTCTTGTTAGCATCTCCGAAATAATAATGATTGTGTTTCCTTTAAAATGTTGAATTTTCAAAGAAGAATTAAAATTTTAGAATGAAGAAAGCATTATTCAAGATATCAAATTCTGACGACACAATTACTACTAACATACTCCCTCCGTCCCTAAATAAGTGTCCACATTCACTTTTTGATTTTATTTTTAAATTGTCTATAATTTTCAATCTATAACGTATTACTCCCTCCGTCCCAAATTGCTGGTTCTTCTTTCCATTTCGGGATGTCCCAAAATATTTGTCTCATTTCTAAAAACATCCATCAAAACAAGGTAACTTTCCAGTTTTACCCTTAAAAAGTACTTTTTTCATCTCAATTTGTTTGGCCATTATCTTTTATTTTATAGCGGTTCTTATGATTTTGAAAACTTTGTATAATAAAACTAATTGATATCTATCAAACAAGATCCATATTACATATGTTTTGAGTTTCATATAAAAAATTAGCCTCACAAATTGGCCACAGTAATTTTGACTGGATTTAGGAGCAAAACAGAAAAGACTATACAAAATTTTCACACCCCTTAAAAACCCACTTCCCCAAAAGGGGCAAGCAAATTAGGACGGAGGTCTGAGTATATACTTTTGAAAAGACTGAATTTTAAAACTCATTAATTTCTATCAAATAAGATCCATATTGCATATTTTCTGCATTATAGATTGAAAATTATAGACAACTTTCAAATTTAGCTAGAATAGTAACGTGGACACTTATTTAGAGATGGAGGGAGTAGTGTATTTGGAAAAGAAAAAAAGACTATTTTTTATCGTGAAAAAAATAATTTCTTGAAAAGGGAAACTTCCTATAGTACGGTAGTAGTTTTGGAAACTTCCTAGTACTAACTTTTACTACGGTTCATAATCGAAGTGGCTTGGATTCTCAATCGAAGTTCGAAGCAAGCACGCTTGACTTCTCAATCGAATCTCAATTCTTCGTTTGGCGACTGTACGATTGAAGAATTTCAGAGGAGAATCGTAGTAGGAGATTGAAGAACATTGTAGCAGAATTGTAGAAGAATAATCAAACTAGTTTGATTCTGTAGCAGAATCGAACTATCTCAACCTAATCGAAGAGCAGGAAAGGGAAAATCAAATGATATCGTCAATCTAAATCATCAAAATCTGAAACAAGGAAACCTAATCATCTAGAATTCAACGTGAATCGAATCAATCATAAGAATGCATGAGAAGAGATGAGAGATTGAAAGGTGTAATCAATCGAACTAGTTTTCTAGCTTCTATCGTGTAATTTGAGTTCTGCACAACGGTATATTCGACTACTAACTAGAACGGAACAATATAAAATGAGGAAAATGGATTAAGAGGCTTCCTCGGTGGGAACAGTATAGAACGGAAGAGAGAGAAAATTAATACGATAGATGTTGCATAGATGAGGACAAGAATGAAATAGAGAACAACCAGTACACATTGTGCCCAGAGTTGCAGGTTACCGTTATCGTCATCTCCGACCCTCTTCACGTCGGCAATGGCTTCACTTACCACTTCTCTAGTTCTCTTACTGCATTCAACTTGTTGATGTCGCCCCCATTAGGATAGACTCCGCCTCTTCTCTCATCTGGACGACCGACCCTTCCCTCCCCCTCCACCAGTTGTAAGAAGAATCCACCGAGTCTTTTACATGAACCAAATTGGGGCCCACTTCAGGTTCCATTATTTGATCCAAATAGTTAATCAATTTTGGGTTTGAAAAACATGATCCCATATGTAATCAACATCGTCTTTCGTCTTGATCCCATATGTAATCAACATCGTCTTTCGTCTTGTGATTCGAGTTATTTTCATTCTGGCACGAGTTACTTTCAGTCTCGCCAGGAGAGTTATCTTTGGTCTAATCTCTGATCTCATCGAAAGACTCGGTGGATTCTTCTTACAACCGGCGGAGGGAGAGGGAAAGGTCGGTCGTCCAGTGGAGAGAAGAGGTGGAGTCTATCCTAACGGGGGCGACATCGACAAGTTGAATGCAACTAGAGAAGTGGTAAGTGAAGCCATTGCCGACGTGAACAGGGTCGGAGAGGACGATAACGGTAACCTGCAACTATGGGCACAATGTGTACTGGTTCTTCTCTATTTCATTCTTGTCCTCATCTATGCAACATCTATCGTATTAATTTTCTCTCTCTTCCGTTCTATACTGTTCCCATCCGAGGAAGCCTTTTAATCCATTTCCCCCGTTCTATATTGTTCTGTTCTAGTTAGTAGTCAAATATACCATTGTGCAAAACTCAAATTACACGATAGAAGCTAGAAAACTAGTTCGATTGATTACACCTTTCAATCTCTCATCTCTTCTCCTGCATTCTTTTGATTGATTCGATTCACGTTGAATTCTAGATGATTAGGTTTCCTTGTTTCAGATTTTGATGATTTAGATTGACGATATCATTTGATTTTCCCTTTTCGGCTCTTCGATTAGGTTGAGATAGTTCGATTCTGCTATAGAATCAAACTAGTTCGATTATTCTTCTACGGTTCTGCTACAAAGTTCTTTAATCTTATACTACGATTCTCGTCCGAAATTCTTCAATCGTACAATCGCCAAACGAAGAATTAACATTCGATTGAGAAGTCGAGCGTGCTTGTTTTGAACTTCGATTGGGAATCCAAGCCACTACGCATATTATTTGAGGTTTGCATGGACATGGGCATGTAGTTTCTTTAGCTCCTCCTTAGAGCATCTCCAAGCCAGTCACCTATTTTTTTCTTCAAATTTTGATTTTGATGACCTATGTGGCAATTTGATGCCTTATTTTTTATGTTTTCAAAATTGTGATTCCAACCCTCTCTACAAATACTTATCCGAATATTGTGGATTGAGTTAAAAATTGTGACTCATGCCTGGTGAATTGAGAGAATTGATTAAGAAGTTGTGACGTTAGGAAGTTGTGACGATTGATCCGAATATTGTGGGTTATACCCACAAAAATTATATTCTTGTTGGTTTTGAGAATCCATGACGTAATTGGGAAAAAAAACTCAAACCAAAGCAATGAAACAATGAATATTTATATAAAAAATATAGGCTTATCAATAGGAGAATTCAAACTTTAAATACAATGGATGGGTTCAATCTTCAAATAGGGATGTTGAGTTCAAATTTTAAATATGGTGTTTATTTCAACAGCAAGATGCCAAAGGGAAATGCATAATAACGTAAACGATTTTTTTTTTAATTATAGTAAATAATTTGATGACTCACTATATTTGATGAGGGAGGAAGCGTCACTAATTTTGGTCTTCACTATTGATGTGTGGGTTGAAGCAATGTTTTTCAACATTACTCATCAAAAACTTAAAATTAGTATTTGATGAATGGGTTGGAGATGCTCTTATACATAAGATCAAAACTTTTCTTCCAATCTGTCAACTGCCGCTTCTTCTAAAAGAGAGTAATAAAAACTCATGTTATACCAAGTTAGCAACACACGTATAAACCATTCTTCCAGTACAAGCAAAAAAATATATATATATATTCAGCTCAGAAGAACATCCAGCAATCCCACCCCAAGCAGAAGAAGAAAGATAAAAAGATATGATCCAACGTAAAGTGATATCAAGCAACCCCAAAACCAGATTCTCTATTCCACAAAACACAACATGGCAAAAAGAGAAAGAAGATTGGAGATGAAATCACATGATGATTGCTGCCACGCCCATACATAAACCACCAATTCTTGGCATTATAGCTTTTGAGCATAGTTTTAATTCACCATATCAGTAGGCGTAAGGGTTGCGAGCAACGGATATCAAGACTATCGGTCAATGTGCAACAAAATTCGGAAACAGCAATCAGTAACTTTTTTCCGAAGCATTAGCAAATGCTGAAAACCCCATTTATACACATGGAATTCGTATAGCACTGACACATGCGACACGAGACAGACATGACCATAAGCAACAAAAAAATAAAGGACACAAAACATCGGGGATTTGTTGTACAAAATATTTATTTATTCAATTGTATGAATAAAAAATGCTCTAATTATAAATATGTCACAGCATATATATCTTCAATCTTATGTATCATTAATTTATTCACGAAAAGTATTCAAAAAAGAAAAGAAAAGGTTTCACCATCTATATGTGCCCATAAATTAATAAACCATCACGTGTCACCCAAAAAAAGAAGACTTTTCCAAGCTTTAACAAGTGTCTACCATATTGTTTGAACACCCCCGATATGTATTGTGAGTGTCTTGAGGTTGTCCGAAGCATTTTTTAGAGTGTCTCCAAAGTGTCGAGACTCCAAACCAGTTGGGAAAAAATACGGCACTTTGGATTTGAGTGTTGGACACGTGTCTGGAGCTTGTTGGTGTCTAACACCGGTACGTGGCCTCCCGTGCTACCTAGCATGGAATGTTTTAAGCAGTTTTTAACCATTACTTGCTGACGTATAACCACGTCTAAATTTGGTCCAACCAACAAAATTTTTCTGCGAATTTCTAAAAAAACACTGCCTAGCTATTTATATAAAATAGGATAAATCTTTGTGGATTTGTATAAAAATTTTGCTTCGAATTTGTTTGTAGATCTGGCACTTTCCGGCGAGTACCGGGAATGCTTACCGCCCACTAAAACACGTGAAGATCAAAGATAAAACTTAAAGAGGAGAAGAAGATCTGATCTCTGAAAGTATGTGTTCAACCTGTTAAAGAAAGCATTCGTTTAGGTAGAAAAAGCACTTGTTAGCTGATGGGAATGTTCTAATCTTCTTTCGTCTCCTTTTTACACTCCTTTTAGGGTTTTGCTCAATTTAGGTTTTTTTTTTTGAAAAGCAACAAGAATTTTATTAATCAATGTAAGAATTACAAGGATTAAAGGGAGAACGGATAAGAAACCGGCATCACAACGAGAAAGAAAACATCCCAACTATATTGACACCTTTTCTCCTCGACAATTATATGCCACATCCGACCCAAACAAGTTGGTGAGAAATCAACAAGAAGAAGCATAAAAGAACAAAATCAGGATGGAATGATACATGCAGGATGCAAGTTATTATTAGGATCAATGGATACATGTAGTAATAGAAAACTTACCACTACGCCACGACAATATATATCGCAATACATGTAGTAATAGAAAACTTACCACTACGCCACGACAATATATATCGCAATAGGGCCAAATCAACTTGAAATACGATTTTTACACCTTGGGGCAAAAGGAAAAAAATTCGTTCAAAACCAAATGATATTTCAGGCTCCGAAGAAATGAAATTAACAAATAAGATGTAATTAACCTCATCAAGAAAGCCTTTCCAAAACCGAAGAGCTGAACGGAATAGGAGGGTGTATGAGAAAACAGTAATAATTTATTGGCTAAAAGAATGGTTTCTAACTAAACTGGCAAAAGAATGTACGTGTGCTCTTATGTGCACTCTCCTAGGTGAATTTCCTAATGAGCAGCTTACTCCAAAATGGTCTCATCCTTTCTTTATATAGCCACCCACCTCATTAATGTATGACCAATATCATTTTCATCCAACGGTCTTCTTCATCTAGAATCGTTGTACCAAATTTCTATCCTTCTTCATGCTTCCACAATGTCCTAGAATTGTCCACACAATTCTAGCACATAGTTGAATCTTCCACAATCTTTTAGATTATTCTGGAATCCTATGAAACTCTCTAGGTTCCTCCACTCCTAGAACCTTCCTGGAATATGTAGAACATTTTGTACCATTCTAGATTTACTTAGATTATTCTTCGACATTCTAAAGAGTTCTCCACTATTCTAGAATCCTCTAGAATACTCTTGAACCTTTTAGACTATTCTAGAATTCTCTATTCTATTATGGAGGATTCTAGATCCATGCAGAGTCAGGTGTTGACTCTATTTTTCTGGTGTCCAACTCTATTATTTCTGGATCCGCTTCATTTTCTCTTTTCATTTAGAGCTCATTTGGATAGCGAGAAAGCGTAACAAAAGAAAGGGCAGACCTTTCTCCCCCAACCTCACCATTTTTGGTGAGAAAGGGGAGGAGCCGATCAAAATTATTCATTTTTATATTTTTCTATTTCTCACCAAAGTGATAAACCCAAATGAGTGATTTGAGTAGAAACCATTACCCTTTATTTTATTTTCTCATGATATCACTCCATTCAAAGGGACTCTTGCTAGTCCATTTTTTTTTTTTTTTTGCCTAAACTCTACATCTTCGTATCCTTTTTTGGCACCTAACAGTCTCCACTGGCGAGGAGGTTTGCTCGAGGGTTGTCTCCACTAGCTAGAGGGTTTGCTTTTATTATGAAGGTGTGAGTTCGATTCCCAGGGTACGTACCCAAACCAATTGGGAGGTAAAAGTCTATGCGGGTAGCTTCATGGGGGCATCAAGTGGTCCCCTCCTAGCTACTTCTAGTTGTTTTCCAATAGGTGTTGATTCCCTGCGACCGGCTATAGGTAGATTAGTCTCATCCTGGTTTGGGTGTGAGGATGCCTCCTATGTTGGTTTTAAAAAAAAAAACACTTTTTTTTAACGGAAAACACCCAAACTACAACGGGCACTTCTCTCACAATTGCCAATCTCCAATCCACCTCCCTTCCCACTAGCTTTTCATGAGAAGAAAGCACATTCATGACCAGCATGCCCTCAAGTAAAGCTCATAAAGAAAATAAGAGAGAACCACATTGGACTAAACAGGTTTTTCCATCCAAACAAGAGATATCTATGAGAGTTTGATTTCCACACCCTCAAATTGTTATCCACACCCTGTTTTTTGTCTTTTAGTAAAGTTTTTATAGGTAAAAATCTCACTAAAAGACAAAAAATGGTGTAGATATTAATTTGGGGTGTAACAATCAATTACCTTTAAATTTTCCTACTCCAACAATAGCACAAAACAATTTCAATGTTCAATGATCTCATTCATGATAATAGCAACCTTTACTTCTAACAATAGCACAAAAAAATGCCATTCAACATGTAATTTCCAATTAGTAGCACAATTTCGCACAAGAATCCCAAATTACAATACAATCTATTTTTATTACAAATTGGCAATTACTCCAGCAACAACGCTGGGCCCGGTTAGGAAGAACGGAGATAAAAAAAAATAAAGTATTACTGTACATCATTTGGTGCACACTAAACTGTTTTTTTTTTTTTTTGTCATTCGATATACATCAATGGGGGGTTAGCGGAGGGAGTTAGTGAGTTAGTCCAGAGGTGGTCTAGAAGCTATCCATAGCCCTAAACCCCAAACGCCTTTGCCGAGGCTCAAACCCTGGTCTCGCTTGTGGGAGAACCAGGAGATAACCGCTAGACTACAAGCCCTTGGTTATGTGGGACTTATTTTGGGGTCTCACACAAATGATTAGAGCTTAATTTATGTAAATGATCGGTAAGAGTTTAATCGATTCGTTCAACTTTCAGTTCTTAAATTATAGGGACCAAAATGTTACTCCCTTCGTCCCTTTTATAGTGTGTACATTTCTATTTTGGGCTGTCCTTTAATAAGTATGTGTTTTGAAAAGTTAGTGGGTACATTTCCTATTTTGCCCTTAAAAGTAGATTCCTTTTTTAGAAAGTTAGTGGGTATTATTATATTGATAATGGTAAGTAATGGAAAGTAGATGTAAAAGTTGTAAAAGTTTATATGAGAGAAAAATAGTTGAAATTCCTAGGTAACACACTTAAAAAGGAACGGAGGAAGTAACAAATTTATCAAGCCCTTACTGATAACCGAACGAGCTCTTTTTTTACCAGAACCCTCGGAAAAATAATATTAAATAGATTGAGTGGTACTGATGATTCGTGTGGAATCCTGAGATGAATCGCAGAGGGTTGAAAGGAAAAAAAAAAAAAGATAGTAAAAGACATTTTTAACCCTATTATCTATTTTCGCATAAATTCTAAGGCTTTGTTTGGAAGTTGAGGAAAGAAGGGGAAAAAAAGCAAGTAGAAGGGGAAAGGAAAAGGAAGGGGGAGGAAAACAAAGTGAAAATTAACTACAATACTTTTATTCTCTTCTTCTCTCCCATAAATGCATATTTTCTTTTCTCTTTCACATAATCAAACAAAAGAAACAAAGATGATTTCTTTCCCATTTCTTTCTCATTTCTCATATTTTATTTTCTCTTCTTTCCCCGACTTCCAAACAGAGCCATAACGGGTTGTGTACAATTGACCTTTGCTTGCCCGGCATGGTTTCACTATCAGATTTTGAAGTGAGGGGGACAAAATGGGATTCAGGTAAAAAGTAAGGGGGTCAAAACTGAAATTTAGCCAAGAACCAAATTGGGTGGACCAGCGAAATCAAGAATACTGGCTGGGAATGGCGGGAAAGGTACACGTGGCGGAAGTACAATGGGCCAAGGGTGATAACTGATAAGGCATGGAAGCAGTTCAAAAGATACTCTCTCACTGTCTCTACCCTTTGCCTCTCTGCAACAACTTTTGGGAAGCATTAAACACCGCTTGGCAGCCTCTCAATTGTACGTGTACCATTTTTTTAACTTGTTCCTATAATCCATGGAGTATTTGACTCTTTTGCGTCACATGCATCCATGAATTGTTTGAGTATATATGTTGTTTTTTTGGGTCGCAGGCAAAGTGTTTGTAGAAATGCCTGAAAGAACATTGGGTTCTTCTTTACTCACAGGACTTGGAAATCTGTTTAATGGTTATTACTGTGTTTTCTCCAAGGCCCAATGGTTCTTCATGATGATGTTATTCTGATTTAGTAATAAAGTAAACATGTTTTTTGAACTAAAGCACATTCAAGGCACTCAAACCTCAACGTGTAAGTGCTTAGAGTTCATCGTTTAGTTTCAAGTATTCTTAAACATATGTTTTTAGCACTTGGTAGGACCTTAACTTCGACCCCGATGTGCGGTGGATCCTGCACATGGTTATGTGGTGCTGCCTGAGGGCAATACTCTTTAGTGGTTATATAGACCAGCCTATCTGGATATATTCATTTCAGCACCCAAAAAATAATTGAAAACACTAACACAGTTTTACCTTGATAATCTTGAGGCCTATTGTGTTCAGGTCTTTACTAAAGGATTTATCAAATACTACTTGAACTACTAGTTCTTTCTTATCATGCTTGGTAATCTCGGCGGTTGCCTTTTGAGTTTGTTTTTATTGTAAAGTAATTTCTTTCATAGAAACTCACCAAAAAGGAAGGCAAGGAATAGCCTTGAACCCCCCAACTGCTAGTGCATGTAGGAGTTGGTGTGTACTGAACTTGATGGCAATTATTAGACAATACTCTTTGCTATTACGACTCGTAGGATAAATACAATTGACATTCGCTGCATCCACTGCCATGTGGTTTTCATTTGGCTGACGTCAATATTTGTGGATTTGTACATTAATCATGTTACACAAATGCGGCTGATACCACTTTTTCTTTATTCGTTTAGGTACCCATGGCTGTAGTTCCAATATGCTACAACATGTGCTACAAAGACCAATGTTTTTTGAATTCAAAAGAAATAGGAAAGAATGACAAGGGCTATATGTGGAGCTTTATTGCAGTCCAGGAGGATTATAGTGGTTTGTCTCCAATTTATAGGCAATCGAGCAGAAGAGGATTGATTGAGTCGACTGGTGTTCTGCAAAACGGTAGTGCAAGAAAATGTGCAAGACTTTCTCAAAGCATGATTTGTAACAGAGGATTTACTCCTCTCAATACCGTGGCTGAGTTATCTGTCCCACCTACAATGCACAAGTTAGAATTCCATCTAAGATCCACCTCCAGTCATGGTGCACAAAAAGAGAAATTTTGTGTGGTCTGTCATGCATACAAGTCAAGTTTAAATCACAAGCAATTGGAGTCGCTAGATAATTATTTGGGAAAACTGAAAGACGATGCTGATGAACCTTCTTCAGTTTCATTAAACAAGAAGGAAGAGTTTAGTCCAGTCAAAGCAAAAAGGGTTCTAGGTACTCTAGAAGATTATCTTGACAAGGTCAAGAAAGGTAAAATGTTCAATAATTCACTTTTTCCGTTTCTGTTTTGTGGTACGAGAGTACCTTGATGCATATAAGATTAGCCTTGGACTTAACTTGATTGATGCCAGTTGTAATGCACGTTTTACTATAATCAGAATTAAGAACCATCGCTGTACATGACACAAAAGTTGATAACCACCAATGTCCTACCATACTTATCTGCGTAAAGAAAACTATAATCTCCTCAATGTAAATGACCTCTTGGGTTCCCAACATCATGGTCCACAAAATGTGCCTGAATATATTTCTGCCAGTTGGTCTTTTCTCTTTCATATGTTGTACTGATCACATGAAGCATGCTTCCGATTTTCAATTTTGGGAAGCTGTGTATGACTTATTTATGTACTCTTACATATACTTTTAAATGAGCATTAAGATCTCGTTTCCATTGTTACTAGAAGATTTAACTTGTAAGTTATTCTTCTCTAGAAACGTATGTTGAGTATTACACTTTGCCATAAATGCAAACGACGCAGAAAAGGAATTTGATCCAGATAAACTTTACAGGCAGACATGAGTTCGACTTCATAACTATTCAGGGAAGCTGTGATGTAAAAATGAATGTAATTGAGAGATTTCATATTATGTGAGCAGTTCTGCTACCTTTGCAGCATTCATCATTCTTCTCATATAATCTTGTGATTCTTATAGCAGAAACGAGGCTGTCTCTTCTTGACAACATTAACTGGAAATATATTATTCTTTATCTTTATATTTTGTTTATTGAACTGAATTAGGATTTATCTTATCTTACCTTTTCTTTTCCTGTCAATCAGATGCAAAGTCGGAAACTACGCCATCTACTTCTGATGGTGACACTTCTGAAGCGACATCATATGCTGTCCGGATAGATTATGAAAGCGATAGGTGGAAGAAACTTAAAAGCTATATGAAGTTAAAAAACAAGGATGGTGAGGGTGGTCCAAAGAGTGCAAACAATGACACCTCTGATCTTTACTTCATGTAATATAACCATCTCCTCCTTGAACTTTTTGTTTGATATACGTAGTATGGTTCACCTGGCCAGCAGTGTGAATTTGCAATTCATTTACCCTTAACTATTACCTTTCCTGATGCTCCCAAATTTCTTGATGCAGAAGCATATTGATTTCCATTAACATTGCGGTTTTCCTGTTCGAACTAGCAAGTCCAATCCGCAACTCTGACTTAGAGCTCTTTTCAGTGCCGTCGGTTTATGGAGCAAAGATCAATCACTTGATTCTACTTGGAGAGTGGTGGAGGCTATTAACACCAATGTTTCTGGTACAAGATTGATGATTGGGTTCGTGTTTCCATTCTATTGCTGTTTCAACTGTTATTATGATGCTACTCAGATGATATGCTGGAAACTTACAGTGTTGGTCCATGGAATTAGTTAATAAATTGACACTCAATGCATCAATATTTTTGGTTGTGATGCATTTGACGGTTCTAAAACGAAAAAGGGTTCCATTAGTTGCTGTTACTTTTGATGGATAACTGCTCTTTATAATCTTAAGGTTAACCGGATAGTGAAGAGAGCGACCAAACGGCCGCTTATACAGAAGTTGATATGCTATTCTGAAATTATCATTTTGAGGTTCCACCTGTGAGGTCAATAAAACAAAAGAATTTTGTTACACGACTAAGGTAGCATTGGCAATTTCTGTACAATAAAATTGGGAGTTCTAATCTGGGATATGTACAAATCTTAGTTGCATGAAGCGGGAGCGGGTGCAGTAGCAGAAGTGGAAGTGCGGGAGTTGGAGAATATAGAAGCTCCCAAGGTTGGGCGTGTGAAAGAAATGTGTACATATATTACGAAAATAATTTAGCGTAGGAAATACACTTTAAAACTACAATCATTTAAGGGAGTACAAAAATATGGGCCAAGTCTACCTTAAGTATAAGAAATGAGATAGTGTTAGAATGTATGGTTTTCTTTTCAAGATATCATGACTTAAGCTATATATATGAGCTAAATCAAAGGCCAATTTATAAAGCTTACTAGCTAAGTAATAAGTTACTGTTTTTCTATACCGATATTGTACAAAAGCTCCCACTTCGTAAGGAGTGAGCTCCCATCTCAATGGGAGCGGGCTCCTGTCAAGCTCCTAAGTTGGGAGCGCAGAATCGCGCTCCTAAGCGGAAGCGGCACCTGATATCTCATTGGTACCACCGGTATGTACCACACCAGTATGAAAGCCAGTACTCTAGCCTGCATGGTATTCAAAACCTTGCTTGGAACACATATTGTATTGGGTTCAAGGAATTGGAAAGAAAACCTAGTACGTGCAAAATGTAGAGTAAGCTTCTATAGAAAATAAAATTTGAATTTACTCTTCCAAACGATAAAATCTAATGAAACAAAGTATTAGTTTTCCAAATTATCCATGGAAAACAGATTTCTAGGAGCATAATGACGGATTTGTCGTTTCATTTTCTCTTGTAAAAATTCCTTTCTCTGTCCATTTTCCCCTACTCCAGTTTGTTGTTTGAAAAAACTTTGGGGACCGTTTTGGATTGCTAAATTCACCATTACGAATGATGGTGTACCATGGTCCGGAATGTGCCTATCAAAACATAATTCGCTAGAATATTAGCGTTTGCCTTATAACCTAGGTCTCACATACATGTGCACTGCATGTTTCATTTGGTTAGGAAACTTATTATCCTATGCTGCATTAGTATTGGTCCACAAATACTGCTTTATCGGGCTCCGTAGATTTTGGCCCTTCACATTCTAGAAGGCCCCGCCTAGCGGCCTGATTCTAGTTCAGCAGACATGTAGTTGATTTTTGAAAGATAATCTAGTTCAGCAGACTTGTAGTTTGATTTTGGGCTTGTGAAGCCTGCTTTGATTTGGGTCACGATTCGCGCTTTGCTCCTAGTTTGGGGTTCAACCTGAACAGGGGTATTACGGTAATTGGTGATGTAAATCCTTGGTTATAAATAATTGGTATACGCAACAGTCGATGTAACTTGTACTTTTTATTCATTCGATACATAGTGGAAACTAGTGTGAGCCGTCGATGTACTCAACAGCCCAGTTGGGGAAGCACATAAAAATCTACGTGTCTTGCCTTCTTATTTTATGTTCTTGATTATCTTTGCGCGTTGCGTTTTTATTGGTCTGGCCGTATTCTCAACAGATCTTACTGAAATTAAAGATGCCATTGAGTATAGAAACACAAACCTGTTCCACTTTGCATTAAGATTATGCGCATTATGGAGAAACACAAGGTTCCCTTGGCTATTAGTTTTTTCTTAAAATCCATTTTCCCCCTCAATCATTTTTTTGATATGCAAAGTGTGTAGTAGAATATGAAAAGGCACCAAGGGGATGCCGACAGATTAGAAAAGAAGTTCAAAATGATTTTTCTTCCAATGGACTAGGATAGTGAGCAAATGATTGTCAATGGTTTGATCATTGATGATCGAGATTATGCATTGACCTGAACAATTTGTTGCACCTCATACTCATCCCCAGGCTGTTATGTAACAGAGCTTAGGAATGGAGATCGGAGCTCCATGCTCATCCACTTGTCACTAAGTTTCCATGCAAATCACTACAAACGGTGCTTATTTCTTTTGTTGAGTTTGTATTTTGTTGTTGGATTGTTTAGTCATATAACTTTTGGGACAAATGGAGTCATGGCGAAGAGGTGAAGCCACCATTGAGAAATGATATTTCCTAAACAATGTGTTTATCGAAATGCTATTTGAAACAATACAAATGTGCATGAAATACCGTGAAAAGAATAATAAGTTGGTTTCAATTTCCTTTGATGCCAAGAATGTAATTGGACTGTGTTGGATTCCATTCCATATGTAACGGCTCCTTTAGTAACTGAAATTTGAGATCCGAACTTTTAGATATACTGCCTTCAAAGAATTTTTTTGTTTGCAGCACTCAGGAATCTTTCACGTAGCCCTTGGTTGTTGGATGCTTTTTACTTTCGGGCCTCGAGTTTGCAGAGAATACGGATCCTTTACCTTTTTCTTAATATATGTCCTTGGAGGAATTTCTGGTAACTTGACCAGCTTTCTTCATATACCAGACCCAACTGTGGGTGGGACGGTAAGCAGCATTTCACTACTATCTGTATTTACTCTGCTACCGATATCTACATATTTTTTCTAGTCTTTCTTCTCCTTGCTTGTTCATTGACTTTTTTTTTTTTTTTAATTGGCCATTCCTTTCGCAATGTTGGCACTGTCCAAGCCCCTTGACTTCCTTTACCACCAATTTCGGCCCCATGGTACATTCTTCAAATAGTAGTAGTACAAAAAGGGCCGCGGTCGTTAATGTTGAGTATGCTTTTCATTCTTTGAGCTATCATCGTTGCTTCACAAAGTTTTATGCCTTCAAAATAGATGGCAAAAGGCAAAAGTAATGGGAACCAAAAATCCACTGATAGGAGCTAAAAGAAAATTTAGCCTTTTTTGTTCTTTGTACGCACACATCCTTATGACCCTATGTCAGCATCTACCTTCTCTTGTACTTTTTTTTTTTAATTTAACAAAATAGTGCCACTAATGACGAGAGAGGGTTTTTGTGATATGATGTTCTGTAATGCATCATGCAATTCTACAGCATAGGACTGACAACTATTTGTTGTTCTTCCAATATTTCTCTGTATTTATTGTATCCATCCTTGTAGTAATCAAGTCATCGTGTGTGCTCAGGGACCAGCATTTGCTGTAATGGGAGCTTTCCTTATTTATCAAATTCAAAACAAGGATGTCATTCCAAAGGATGATTCTGAGAACATGTTTCAGAAAGCAATAATTGCTACTGCCCTCAGCTGCTTATTGAGCAATTTCGGTCCAATTGATGATTGGTTAGTTCTCTGCAAACTAGTTCTGCCTTTCATGTCCATAGAATTGATGACTGGTTTGTAGGCTATAAGCTAGTTTTGCAATGATTTCTCTAGATTTTAAAAGCTAAAAGGTAGAAATCTTGTAAGATTACTCAAGTCACCTCAGATGATGACCCTCAAAATTTGTAGAGCTGCCCTGCAAACCGCTCTAAATTAGGGAGTTGTACTTGGTGACGTTTGATTGTATACTTGTATGTATATAATGCTATAATACAAAATTCCTGGCTCTGCCTCTTGATCGAAGAGCCCCATTTTCTCTTGGCTTTCCAAGTAATGCTTTTCATATGATTTACATTCACGGCATATCACATCTAACAATTCCTCTTTTCCTTTTTTTCCGGCTTTATTTTTCGGGTTGGGGGTGTCAATGTTGCAGGACACATTATGGTGCAGCTTTTACTGGTATAGTTTATGGCTCTCTCACCTGCCCGATGCTGCAAATGGATGATAGATCTTCAAAAAGTGGTCAAGAGGAAGGAATTACGCTCATTAGACGCAATGCCGATCCTTGTAAATCACTTGTGGTATTCTCCCTTTTTGTTCTAGTGTTGAGCTCTTTGCTATTCGTGGTTGAACCTCCCCTCAATTCACTGCCAGTGGGCAGGTTTTTATAAGTTTATGTCCCAAGTGTAAATCGAGTGTCTCAGAGCAACTTGTATATATGAGAGCAGATCTGTTGAATATAGATGTACATGGATCTAAAGCCAGAGCTGTTCTGTTCTAATAAACTTCAGTTTGGTGTCAGAAATACCTACTCAACGCATGTTTTAATCGTGGGTTAAAGGAAGTCCCATGCTTATAAAATGTGGTTTGGGAAGAAATAGTACGAAATCGGGTGCAGTTTTGTTTGGAAATGGCTAGAGACTGGGATTGCTGAATCCATTTGTTCCTATGCAAAAACTGAAAAGCAGAGAAGCAATGTGCCAATTCCATAGGATGGGATGGATCATGTAACAGTTTTGCCTTATGGGTGAATTTGTTTTGTTGCTTTCTCGGTGTTTATATCACTCTTCGGTGTTTTGGGCTTTGGCATCAAATTTAGAATGAGCATCAACGTATTTGGACAATGCAAAGCAACTAACCTTCAATAAAAATGTGTCAATTGAGAAGGAACACTTGTATGGTTAAGCTCCGAAGCCCCTCAATAAGGGAAATTATTAGGTATTCTCGGAGTATAATGTTGCATCACCTCGTGGTGCTCCCATGTCACTTGGTGTTTCTGGGAAATTAAATTATTTAGCACAACACACAATGCGGGACAGCCTTTGTTTTCCACTCCCCTAACAAAAATGTCTCGTCCGTTTAAATTTGTTGTTCTGTGATTTGCCGGGAGCACTCGGTGAACTTATCACATGATACTATCATAGTAATGAATGCCCCTCAACAAGAAATCACAATACGTATTCTCTCTCTCTCTCTCTCTCTCGCGCGCGCGCACACATTCACCTGACGCAAGAGCTTGAGCTTTAGGTTAACAACATGAGCATATATTTTATTACTCCCTCCGTCTCTTTTATAATGCTTAACTTTTCATTTTGGGATGTTCCTTAATAAGTGTGTTTTGAAAGGTTAGTGAGTACATTTCCTATTTTGCCCTTAAAAGTATATTCTTTTTTGAAAAGTTAGTGGGTATTATTATATTGATAAGGGTAAGTAGTGGAAAGTAGATGTAAAAGTTGATGTGAGAGAAAATAAATTGGAATTAAGAGGTAACACATTTAAAAATAAGCGGAGTGAGTATTTTATTCGAGCCGGTTGAAAGAGGATGGAAAAGCCTAATGGGGCTTTTCTTAATAGTCAACTTGGTGGTGTATCTCTTCTCTTAATTATGCTGTGAGCTTCCATCAATATGTGCCGATCAAAACAAACTTACATCACTACGGCAAGGGGAGTGGTAGCCCATTCCATGTACTTCCATCAACATTAGATTGGGACCAATCTCTGCCAATATCCTTATCTTCGGGATTTGGTATGGACAAAGTCACATAATACTTCAGTAGGACCCTCTGTTTCCGTTCTCAATCCTTGTTCTGCATACACATTCTCAATCCTCGCTCTGAATTAGTTAGAAGTTTCGACGAGAGTAATTTGCGAAAAAGAAAAAAAATTAAGACCCAATATACATAAAATTTACTAGATTTTTCTGAAACAACTATCTTCTTTTTATTTATTTTCACTGTCGGTTTTATCTAAAATTTTAAATTTCGGTTCATTTAATGTCTTTTCTTAATGGCAAAATATTTGGAAGAGAAACAAAATGAAAAACCACCAAAAGTAAATAATACTGATTGTACTTTAAGACAATTTTTTAGCGCAAATGCTTGAGTGAAATATGTTATCTTTACGGAGAGCAATTTTGTTTACACTCGCTTTGTTTACCCTCACGATGGTGTACTCATTCTACGTCTCGTATCGAGAATAAAAACCGTTCATTTTGTCTATATTTATTTCTTAGGAGCCTATGCAAAATTTAAGTTCAGTCCAATATCGGTAAGTGCCTAATATAAAAGTTCAATTTTTTAAACGAGAATTCTAAAGAAAATAAATAAAACTCTAGATGAAACAATTACCTACTCCCTCCGTCCCTTTTTAAATGATCCATATGGGAATACGTGTAATTTCAAACCCCTAAAAAACATATTTCTCTATAAAATCTTTTAATTTTTTTAATACCAAATTAAAGTGCTCATTGAGTACTTTAATTTGGTGCAAAAAAAAAATTAAAAATGTTCTACGGAGGTGCCTTTTTTAACGTCCACAAAAATACATGTTTCCCAAGCGGATCACTTAAAAAGGGACGGAGGGAGTATATTTGATTGAGCTAAATTTTTGCGTGGTCTCCTAATAAGTGAATCTAGACATAATGAATGGTTTCGATCATTGAATAAAGACACAAAATGAGAGTACCTTTGCAGAGGGTGAACAAAGTGAGGGTGAGCAAAATTGCTCTCCTCTTTACGTCGCACCAATTTCCTTTTTTTTTATTATATATATATAGCCAAACGTGTTTCAGCTAGCTTACGCACACTTTGACTAACTCCGTTCCGTCCCTGGTCTGGTCAATAACATGCCGTCCACGCAATTTTCATCCGAAACGATATCGTTTGTTTACAAAGGACGTCGTTTTGGAGATCTCCAACATTTCTTCCATTTTCCTTCCTCCGTTATCCCTCCGTCAGTGACGAAGAAACCCAACCCCAACTCATCCATAGCTATCGTCTAGCCAAAGCTATCGATCAATTCGAAGCTGATTTTCTCAGCTTAATTTGGTTCTTCATTTACCCTCATCTTCTCGTCTCGAATTTTTCTTTTCAAATTTATTCAACTTCCTTCCTTTACCCCATACTTATTTGTTTTGAGGGGTGGATGAGCACAAACGGCTACCCTAATCTGCAATTTAAACTTTTTTTTCGTAATTGCAATTAATATTTTTTTTTTCTGCTAGGGATACATCCAAATTTACATCCTCTCTCACAAGTAACGGTGAGCCACTCTAAATTTTTTAGTGGGTTCTACTTCTACCATCACGTCACGTGTGAGGGAATTAATGGATGTGTCTTTAGCATTGCTGGTAAACTTGACGGAAGGAGGAAATTAGAGAACAGTTTCCAAAGCAGGGGACGTAAACTTATATTTTGTCAAACTATAGGGGGATGGCTGGATTTTGTGATAAAAGTCACTGGTCAATTCAATTTTCCCAGAAATAACAGCGGGGGGAAAGATTTGATCCAAGTTCATCCAAATCCCCTTCCAATTGCCGTCGACGAGTCAATCGCGACTTCTATTACAAAGAAAGATCTTCATCTCACATCTGATTTCCCCAATTTCACCAATCGTCAATTGCTTCGTTTCTCTCTCTGTAATCCAGTCAATTGTACAAGGTACCAATTCCGATCTCCCTCCTCCATCTCTGATTTTGATTCTTACATTTCCAAATTGTTAATTCATATGTGTTGTTTTATTGATCTGGGTTTAGTATTGTTGACCCTAATATCTTAATTACTGGCGTTCTCCTTCCCTCTCTCTCCCTCCTCCCGCGGTGATAGGCTTATAGTCGGCGAGCCGGGACAACAGAAGAACGTATGGGAAACAAATCCTTATGATTCTCTCTCTCTCTCTCAGACAAGATCTCAACTTTTTTTTTTATGTGTTTAAAGCCATCTTCTTTTGTTTACAAATGGCAGTATAGCACCATCCAAATGAATTTGATTTACTTAATTACTTTGTCTTTACATGCTTCATGATGACCCACTAGGCACTAGTTATGAATCACATATGCTTCCTTAGTGATGTCAATTGGTGCAAAGCTCAAGAAATAAACTTATAGGTTATGTTCGGTTTGGGTTTTGGATTTGGGATTTGGGTTTTGAGTGGAGAGAGAAATGAGAGTAATAATTGGAAATAGGGAGTAATGATTGAAGAGAGATAGAGAAAAATGAGAATAAAAATTAAAAATTGGGGTAATGATTGGAGGGAAATAGGGATAATGATTGAGTAATAATTTAAAATCTAGGTCCTGAGATCCAACTGAACAAGACCATATATTCAATGAATGGCTATTCTGATGCCCCATCTTTTCTTTATTTTATGCCTTGTGTAATCTGGGTCACCGATTCTGTCTTCAGGTACATACTTGATATAACGGTTTGCAAGTGGGGACCATAGCTTGACGTGCACGTCGTGGGCGTGGGGACTAAAACGTTAGTAAAAAAGTGTCCTTCCCTTTCTGTGTTCGGTTTTGTGGAAATGCATACGATGTCATCGTTTATGGATATGGTGAATTCTACATTGGATATGGTGACATTTGCATTTGAAGCTCCTTTTGCTCGAGCTGTTGTTTTTGGAGTTCCCATTGGTGGTATGCTGTTAACTCTTTGATTACTGATGAGGCATTATATCCTTTTCCTTGGTGAGTGATAACTTCCCTTGAAAACTAAGCCTTTATCCCCTTTTGGCTGAAGGGCATCTATTTGTGGAGGGTCTTCTTTTTGTGGTTATTCTTTTCCTGCTTTCCCAGAAAAGTTATAAGCCCCCAAAACGACCGTTAACAAAGAAGGTAATCTTACACTCATTAATTTATGAATTGATTTCTCTGCTTTATCGTTTTACAAATATTTCTGTTTGTTTGATGATATGTGTGGACCGGTTCTTATTGAAAACTTTTTGGTATGCATTAGATTTTATTTACTTTCCATCATCATCTTAAGTTAGGAAAGAAGGTAGAAACTTGTAATTTGACTTGCAATAAGCGATGTATGAGAGCTCAGTAGAAAATGCAGGAAAACATTCAGATAACAAACAAGTTATAGCACAATAGTCTTGTTAGTTTCAGTTGGCTCAGTTAGCAGGAAATCTCAGTATTTAGCTTTTCACTCCTACGATAAACGCTGGAAAAGGCAAAATTTTCCTGCATTCTGCTCTTTAGAAATTGCAGTTATGGCCTCAGAGAGTAACTATACCCAAATAGATGAAACATCTATGATTCATCATGTTGATCATCAAAATAAGTTTGTGCATATATGAACATAAAAAGTACATCAAAGAAATTATTGATCTGTGTTAGATAAACAAGTGCAACATTGGTTGGATGTGGAACTGGTGATCACTTGATATAATATTAGGACTTCTACACCTAATAGTTTAATCTTTTAAGTTAAGTGGATTTACATAACTTTATCCCTCAAAATTCTTGTTCTCAACGTATGTGTTTTAGTTAACTGTTAAATCACGGGAAAAACAAAAGTGTTTTGATGTGTTTTAGTCTTTCTTTTTCAGATTGTATTAGCATCAATGGCAATTGGTGAATTTTGTCTGCTTAAATGACACATAGTTATAAGGTAACAGGAAGAAGAGTAAAGAAGAAAATGGATTACAAGGAAAGTTCAGTGTAGTATGCATGAATTGTCAACCTGTATTTCAATTCTTGGTGTACTATGTACTATACACGAATTGTCCACCCTGTTGTTTCCACCCTTGGTGAGTTGGTGTTAGTATGTGAATTTATCCTTGACTTTACTTTGCATAGCTTTGTGTTTCTCAGCTTTCATGTAAGTAGTTGTTTACATAGGCATATAGCCAGATATCTTGTTTGTAAGATCTCATCTTTTGCTTCATATATTTAGGAAATAGACGAGCTATGTGATGAATGGGTTCCAGAATCCCTCGTACCTTCAATTGCGAAAGAGGTGCAATGCGAACCTCCAGTACTGGAAAGGTGAAACGAAGTTAGTTTTGTGTTTTTTTTTCCTTTTTGTTTCTCTGGACAATGAATAATCACAATGATTTTTGACTTTATGCCCGTTAAACGTTTGTTTTTTGGGGTTTACGGCCTTAGGATTATGCTTAAGTCAATATCACTTGTGTCTGCTCCTGTTTCTTTGTTTTGCCTCCGTAAATTAGTGTGTGAGTTCCTTTCTTGATACTGCTTTTAGTGCTTTTTCTTGCATTGGTCAACTGTCTTGCACTTTTGATGGGGGAAAAATTTACAGGTTAACTCAAGCTTTTTGTCCTTTTTTTTTTTAACTGAAGATTTTTGTCCTTTATTTCTGCTGTTTTTGGTTGAACTGGTTTGCCCACGTCATAGGCATGGGGGCACCCTTGTGTGTGTGTGTGTCTTTTTCCTCGTAAAATGTGTGTAGGATACTTCTTATCGTTACTATTATGCTTCAGATATCTATTCTTCTTTGAAAGGCAATGCGGAGCTGCGATTGTGTTTTTCACTTCATAACCAATATGATGAATTATCAGAAAAAATGTACCCGATAGATCTGCCACTATGGTAATGCGTCCCTGCTCATTAGTGGCATTTTATGCAGTGCTGCAGGGCCACATACTATGATCAATGGCAAAGAAGTCGTGAACTTTGCGTCGGCAAATTACCTTGGATTTGTGGGACATGAGAAGTTGCTTGTGAGGAGATACTTTTCCTATTACTCTGTTTTTTTTCCCCATGAGATTCCTATTAGTCTACTTATGTATTGTTTTGCTTTTGTTGAAACACTGAAACTTTAGCAACTTTTTGTAACAGGAGTCATGCACTTCTTCATTGGAGAAGTACGGTGTTGGTTCTTCTGGTCCCCGGGGATTTTATGGAACAATTGGTATGACTCCAAAACTCGTACTGTCACGGAATATCACACTTAAACCATATTGGAGTCTTCTTCTCCTTTGAATTGGGAATTATTGGTGTTCTGATAATATTGTTTTGGATAGATGTTCACCTTGATTGTGAGGGCAGAATAGCTAAATTTTTGGGAACTCCCGACTCCATACTGTATCCTTATGGACTTTCCACCATGTTCAGTGCAATTCCAGCTTTTTGCAAGAAGGGGGATATCATCGTCGTGTGAGTTAACTTTTATCTCAGCTGTTAATAGTTATGGATGTATGCATTAATGCATCATATACCGTATGGTAATTAATCTTAAAAGGCTTTGAGGAGTTTTCTTCCAAAGAATTCAACTTCATTATTACATTCTAGTAAATAACTCTTAGCGGATTCTTGGCTTCATCTCTAGAGTTGTATGTTACATATGTAATTTACTTTTGGTTGGTTGTTGTAACAAAGTTGTCGCATACTCGCAATTTATTCTAGCACGAGCTAGTCAGTAAAATTATAATGCAACAAAGAAGGGCAACTCATAAACTTACTCATGTATAAACTATTGTAACTTACTACAAACTATTGTAACTTACCCTAGAAGTCTCTTGGAATGTGCAAATATACGAGTATTGTACTTAAGTTGTTAGGAGATATATTCAGATACAGGATGCTGGCGTAGTATTCTTATCCTGACCAATCTAACCTTTTTCTACAAGAAACCAAAAAAAGTTTCTTTTTTTAAAAAAAAAAATCTTCTATAACCCCCTCAATCTGCTGACATTCAATTGCCACAAGTCACCACAATTCTAATGGTAAATGGTCGTATGCTTAGTTTCTTAAAGGTTGCTATGTCACTTGGACATGGCTATTCGGGTGCAGGGATGTGTGTAAGTTGTCTTTGATTGATCCAATTCTCGAGTGCAATGACACTTGTACATTGTTAGGTGTTTCTTTCTTGAATACTGCTTACTTTTGGGGTAATTGTTTTTACATAAACTAGCATAGAGCACTTAATGCATACAAGTTGGGTGTCTTATGACTTATAAGTGCTGATTGTTTGGTTACATATCCCACAAATGTACGGCTGTTTCATCCAATTTGAAGAGTTCATGTAGTTGGTGGTTTATGGTTCTTATATTTTCTTGCATCATTCATGGTTAAAGAAGCTTGCTTTCTCTCATTTTATTGTCTTTTTGTTCTATAAGAATTGAGAAACCAGTTATGCTTTGTGTTGTGGGAAGTTCGGTACACAATAGATGGTAATGTACTAACTAGCATGAGTAGTTTTGGCATATTAATACTAGTTCCCTTTAGTTGTCATGTGTCTGCATTAAATTCAGGTTTAATCTTTCTCTTTATTTTAAACCTCTTCTTGATGCTAATTTTTTTTCCCTTTTTCGGCAATGCGGTTGTTTCAGGGATGAGGGTGTCCATTGGGGAATACAAAATGGCCTCTATCTTTCTAGAAGTACAATTGTGTATTTTAAACACAATGATATGGAGTCTCTGCAAAGTACTCTAGAGAAAGTTACTTTTGAAAATAATCGAGCTAAGAAGCTGAGGCGCTACATTGTTGTTGAGGCCATTTACCAGGTACCAATTTGCTATTTTAACTCTCTTCAATCTGTCATCCAAGTGAACACTAGAAACTAAGATCTTTCCTATGAACTCCCTAGGGTATTCTAGTTTTGGAAAAATTTCTTATAGGATCAACATATTATTTGGTAACGTTTTGTGCTCATTAGTGAGATGCTTTGGACCATGAAGGAAGCATGGTAATGAGCACATAAATTAATTTGGGTCTCTAGGCTTGCCCTCCCTGATGCCTTTCGGCTTTGATTTGAGGTTATGGTTCTGCAGCAAAACGTCCCTGTAGCTCCTCGATTCTTGGAGGTTTAGGGGGGCCACTGTTTGAGTGGTACTCTGAGAGTAGCCACTTTGTGCATATTGCCAAAGGTAATGTCTGTCTCCAATCATCCCCCGCCCATACCCCCAATGATTGGGGACTAGATGGGTTCTGTTATTGTTGTTGTATATTATTTGGTGACGTAGTGGTTTCATGTTCTGTGTTGAAGAAGAAATTCAAATTTGCCATGCATCTCAGGCTTCCTTGAGCATAATTTGTGGTGAATTAGATGAAAGACGAAGCTATCGGATAGTGTGGATATGTTTTGTAAAAAAAGTGGTGTATGAATTATGGGCAACATGTAAATGTTGCTATGAATGAGCTTTAATACATAGTTTAGTCTTAAACGAGCTTTAGCTATTTTCCTTATTCGAAATGCTTACGCCCCAACTCTTCATCGTTTTCACCTCATCTTATGAGGTAAAACGCCTCGCTTTGTGTGTTTGGCTTTCAAAATTCTGATCTCTGCTTTTCTAGACTTCAAATGTTAGGCAATGCTAAAGCCAAAACTTCACTTTTTACCATGGGAACTTTGCAAAATACATCCAAGGCATTTTCGGGAGTCTGTTTACTTGCCTAATACTATCATTCGAAGACTTCAAAAGAGTAATACGAGTTCATCTTCTTTTGGGATAATTGACAGTTCTATTTCTTTTCCAATATGTAGGATCTGCAAAATGATACCCACTATGTTGATAATAACACAATATATATATATATATATATATATATAGAAAATGCTGAGCACAGCCCTTTAGACGATGGATAATGTTTTAAAGATGTATTGATATCTGAGAAGTGTATTGATATCCTTGAAAGTGTATTAATATCCGTGAGATGTTTTTTGAAATTCAAACTTGTTTGGCATTATGTACATATTATCTACCACCTAGTGAGCAGTGGTTAGCAAGACCCAGTGTGTGTGTGTGTGGCTGTGGCTATGTCTATGTCTGTGTGTGACGTTATTAAGGAGAAACAATTGTAGTTTCGATGGGTATATAAAGTAGTGTGTGTATATAATATGTATGTACATATAGACATGCAGATAGTGAAATGTTGTTCAATATAAACTTCTTCAATTTCAGAACTCAGGTCAAATTGCTCCATTAGACGAGATCATACGACTAAAAGAGAAATATCGCTTCCGTGTTCTATTGGATGAGAGCAACTCAATTGGCGTTCTTGGCAGTTTTGGAAGAGGTCTCACGGAACATTATGGAGTTCCTGTATGTTCTGAAAATATGTGTCTGAACTCTTAGTCATCATCTCTTCTTGTGGTTTTATGGTGCTCTCTTTGTTTTAGGTTGAGAAGATAGATATCATAACTGCTGCCATGGGACATGCTTTAGCCACAGAAGGAGGATTCTGCACAGGAAGTGCTAGAGTCATTGATCACCAAGTATGAAAAACCTAGGGCCAAATTAATACGTTTCTTAGTCAGGCTTCCTTTTGATTTATTGCTTTTCTTGTTGGCATTATTCCTCAGTTATCCTTGCTTCCTACTCTAATTCTTTGATATTTCGTCACTTTATAGCGCCTGAGTAGTTCTGGTTATGTCTTCTCTGCTTCCTTGCCTCCATACCTTGCAAGTGCTGCTATTACTGCTATCGATATTCTGGAGGAAAATCCTGATCTTATTACGAAACTGAAGGAAAATGTTTCCGCGCTATGCAAAGGTTTGTTTTACTTTCATCAGATTAAGTTCTCTTTCAGCATAATTCCATTTTACGTGGTAGTCCTAGCCTCCTTGGTGATAAGGTTGAGGTGCGGTCTAAGTGGTTCCTGGTTTAGTTGTTTTTCTCCTCAATGTGAGAACACGACTTTAAAGCTTGGTTTGCTTTACTTCCATCAGACTGCGCATGTGATGCTGCGAAGCTGTGTAATCCTACAGGTCTAGTTACGAAAAAAGAATGTGATGCTGGAAATGTTGGGTATCCATCTAGGATTGTGTTTTAGGATAGTAAGCGTGACTCCAGGCCTCCAGGGTCCGTTCATTAGGAAGAAAAAGACATTGGAAAGTGAAAATGAGAGGGAACGAAATGAAAGAAAAGAAAAAGAAAAGGTAATTTTCTTGCATTCATTTGGTTAGCAAGAAATATTTGAAGGAAAGTTTTGGAATTATGTCCAGTTTGAAAGATAAGTTTTGGAAAAGATAATACAAGAAAATGTATGCATTTGCCTAAAATGACCTTACGTGTCTTCAATCAAATAACTTGCTTAGTAGTAAGGTGGTGGAAAAGTGGGAGAATTTGAAATTTATTATCTGCATATTGAAATGGTTATAAAGTTTAAGTTTCCTTTTGTTTTCTTTTGGCAGGAATGCAACACGTATAAGTAGTTTGTATGGAAATTATTGTTTTGTTGGACTTTCAATTTTTCTCTTGCCGATCAGACACGTGAAAAGTTAAAATAGTTTTCTTTCCCTCTTTCCATCACTTTCTACCATTATCTTGATACTCTAATAGACCCTAAACGATTGTGCTTGCCTTCTTGTTCTAACTTTTTAGTATTTATATGTATGGTAATTGTAGGATTGTCAGACGTCCACGGCCTTGAAGTTGCAAGTGATGCACTATCGCCAATTGTTTTTCTCAGGCTAAAGAACTCCACAGGTGCCTTGAAGAATGACCTGCAGTTGCTCGATGAAATTGCCGATCGGGTAAGTCAGTAATTTTCAGATTCCTATCACACCCTCTTTTTGGTGAGTTGATTTTCCGAGCTCCAAGGTTTCCAATGCCATTCGTACATTTGCAGGCGTTGAAAGAAGATTCGGTCTTCGTGGTGACTTCCAAAAGATCTACACTTGACAAGTGTCGTCTACCCGTGGGAATCAGATTATTCGTCTCTGCTGGACATTCGAAATCTGATCTGCTGAAAGCATCTGATTCCCTGAAGAGACTTGCAGCACTAGTTTTAGCTGCACACAATTGAATGGTGTATATCGCAGCTCTTTCGTATTGCCAGTTGCCATTGATACTGAAGAATCAGCTGGAATGTTCGAGTTCTTTTTTCCCTGTGCCAGTGAATTTTTTTCAATTTTCAATTTTTATTTTTTTTCCATTTGTGTCCTTTTTGTTCAATCTTCTTATGGGCAAGTGTAGAAGGGCAGCAGGTAGCATGTGATCTGTTTCTTGGAGCTAGCATTTTATGCAGTGTTGCGATTTTGATAGTACACCTGATCTGTGGGAACCTTTTCAATGTACTTGATTGTTTTGGTCTACACCTTTTGTTTGGATCACCACAACCGATCTTCAATTGTGTGTTCTCAGTTTATGATTATTTCTGGCAAGAAGTACCATGGCGAGGTCGGGGGGAAGTCATGTAGATCTCCCAACTTTAAAAATGACAAAACAAGGAGTAGGGTTTTTTTGCCCTCTCAGGTTGAGCTCCCAGGCCAAAAGTGTCTTCCTAATATCCATTGAATCTCCGCCCGTAATGTCTTGAAACTCCATCGCTGATTGTTCGCGATGCTCGTATCTTCAACCAATATTGTTTCTTTACTACCCCCATCAAGAGCAGAACAATTAATATTCAACTTAATAAGTCTGGGATTCATTATCGGATGAGTGAACATGTATATTGGTCTTAAAAGAGCTTCCTTTTCCGTCAACTCAACTACTTTGAAAACTACTGATAAGTTGGGCCGATGAAAGAATCGGAAAACCAAGTTTCGAAAAACTTGCACGGTAAGACTAATGTGATAGCCTAGCGGTTGTGGCAGTCCTTACCAGGTAAAATGCCTGGGTTCGAGTCTTATAAGCTGCTAAATGCAGCACTCCTTCCCCTTTCCACCTCCTAACGATTGACAAAAAAAAACTTGCATGGTAAAACGAGGATAGTTTTAGGTCCGTAGAACTCACCTTTTACCTTTTATTAAATATTAATACTAACAATTACCAATGATGGGTTGGTTCAGTGGTTGGAAACTTGAACTTGGTAGAACAAGATTCAGGTTCTAAGTCCCCATAGACCCTCATTAGGGTTAAACATATTCCTAACACCACCCACACGTGATGGGATCTTAGCTTTGGTCCTAACATAGGTGCAATGGGGTCTCCCACAGATAGTGGTGTGGTGTGATGGAGCAATACTCATCGACAGAGGTGACGGGGTACCGTACATGCACTTCTATTTTGTGTATTGTGGAATATATTATCGATAGTAGAGAATTTTTCTTTCCTAAATACAGTACACGGATTGTGTTTTAGGCGTTAACGAGGCCGGAGATTTATCTAGCGTGTTTAAAAAGTGAACGCAAAACTTGGCTCACGGGGTTGTATCTAAAGGTGAGTAACCCTTGACAAAGCTTATACCTTTCTAAAATGTCAAGTTTTTATGTTATATCCAGAATGGATAATGTTTATACTAGCAATAATAGCATGCCTATGAGATTAACTCTACAAGGGTTTGGGATTATTTTATAGTGTGGCAAGGACACGCGTTTTGGTTTAATGTCTCATCCGCATGTCCAAGTTCCATTGTAAATGCATTTTACAAGAGGGGAGAGTGTCGACCTTAATTTTACATAGAGATAGAACACTAGGTTTTCTATTTTCTATTTTGTGTTTGGAAGAGATATGGATACACAAAACTCCTACAATTTATATTACGGTCCTATTTTTATAATTGCGTATATATGTTGAATCTCATGGATGGAGATAAGACTTTTGCGTAGGGGGGCGGATGAATAAATTTGCACACCAGGTTATATCTCTAAAATATGGACGAATTCTATAATTTGATGATATATATAATATAATATAATAGTGGTGTCTTTTCCATCCTTGGGGTTGATCAAAGCATATATAGGATTATTATTTTTTTGACATTGTTTTGCGTATTCTCTGTGATACAACCCAACTCATTCTCTCTTCTGCCATGTCATCAAGCTGTTAGCTAGTGGTGTATCTGTTAGCTAGTTGTATGCATTTTTGTTACATTCTGTTATTTCCCGTTACGAATCTTTTGGTTTCTTTCTGAATTGTGGAGGGAAAAACAATTACAAGAGTTGGGTAGTATAAGTAGTGGGAGGAGGAGAGGAGAAGGTACCGAAATTGTTGTATTGTAAAGAACACTTGGAACGAGAGCTTCCACTTGTTAGGGACGAGAGTTCCCAATTCCTGTAATCTCATTCATCAATAAAAATTCCCACTTTCTTCCTTTCATTTTGTTGCTATTTTCTCTTAAGATTTCTTAGCAAATTATCAAATTTCCACCGGTTGTAACATTGGTATCAGAGCCGTCCTTCCTTGGACTGTGAAGATTAGTGCGCACCATGGCTACTCGTGAAGATTTCTGGGAAATTAGGGCATTATTTTCGAAGATACTTGAAAAATGCGATGTAGTTCATGAGAAATTCAACGCGACTCTTGATTACTTTGAATCGTCCGTTGAGGAAATGGGTTTCAAAGATCGAGGGATTGATAATGAAAATCAAGAAGATGATTTGCAGTTGGGGTTTGAGGAAGCTACGAACGCAGAGCCCGACGATTCGGCGCAAAACAGAGAGTGCTCAAAGAGACTGGTGTTAACGAAACCTTCTGCCAGCAAGATAATGGATTGCGAAGACGCAGAGATGGAAAATGGCGTTGCAAATGAAAAATTGCAAACGAAGTGTGCACA